>JAPYZS010000476.1:0-52725 GCA_030522925.1 Trissolcus japonicus
TCCTCCAGCACTTCCGGCACTACCTGCAGGCCCTATCATTAGCCCAGCACTTCCTGCTCCACCTGCAGCCCCTGGTCCCCCAGCACTTCCTGCTCCACCTGCAGCCCCTGGTCCCCCAGCACTTCCTGCTCCACCCGCTGCTCCTGGTCCTCCGGCACTTCCGGCAACCCCTGCAGGCCCTATCATTAGCCCAGCATTTTCTGCTCCACCTGATGCCCCTGGTCCCCCAGCACTTCCTGCTCCACCCGCTGCTCCTGGTCCTCCGGCACTTCCTTCTCTACCTGCTGCCATTGGTCCTCCAGCACTACCTGCAGCCCCTGCGGCCCCTGGTCCCCCATTATGTTTTGCTCCACCTGCTGTCCCTAAATACACTTCGAACTAAAGAACAAAAATCAAGTCGTTATTTATCTTAAAAGGAAAAAAACACATCAAAGTCAAGTTCAATGAACATCATATTTAACAAATATCGTCTATCGTCGTTCGCTTTCTTTTCAAGGTGAATAAAAAATAAAATGATGTTATATAATTTAAGCAGTGACGTAATTTTTTTCAAGTTCAATAGTTTTAATCAATTATAATGCAGTTACTATTATTATTATACATTTTTCGTAGAAGAAATGTAAATAGAAATTGTGAGTCACTTTCGTTTGGAGTGTTTTCACTTAGCTTATTTACATAAGTGCAATTTGGACAAATATCAATATTTTATCAGCTTATACAATGATCATAAATTGGAACCGAACTAATATCGCTATTTATTAACAAAAACTTTATGTACATTTTTAAATTTAACGATTTTTTAATTTAGGTAGTCTTTTCAAAAAGCATTCATCTCCAAAACGCATGAAATAAAATATCACTATAAGATAGATCTATAACATAATAGAGGTATATGCAATTTTTGCTTTGTTGAAAACATAATTCATTTTTTCAATGCACGAAATAAGTTTTTGATTGAAATATTGAGTGCGGAATGAATTGAAATCGAAGTAGGGTAAATGAACCAATGAATGACCGATTAAGATTCGGTACCAATGAATGACCGCCCATTTAAAATGCATTGTCTATCTTTGTCACTCCAACGCAATGGTCATTCACTGGTGTCCGGTCAAATATTGGTGCAGTCACTCTATAAAGATAAAGAAAAAGTAAAATTATATTAATAGAAACAAAGAAAAAATTTTCTTCAATGAATTAAATAATACAAATTTAAAAAAAATGTTCTCGTTTTTATAGAATAAAAACTGCATTTTTTGTTTTTCAAAAGAAAAAAAGTCCAGGTCTGATCAGACCTGGAAATAGTCCTGGTTAGGTCAAAATATGTCAAATTTCATAAAATGTCTGATTTTACATGATCAGACAAAATCTGGTCTATTTTCAGGTCTGATCAGACCCGGAAAATGAGTAGATCTGATTGAATTCAGGAAACTTTCCATGTCTGAACGGATCAGTTAGACTAAATCATGCATTGTTTCTATTAAATAAATATAATTTTAATTTTCCCCAACTTTATACTCCGATTTTAAAGTTTTATAAAATTTGACATATTTTGACCTAAGCAGGACTATTTTCGCGTCTGATCAGACCTGGGCTTTTTTCCTGGGGTAAAAAATTAAAAATAGATTAAATACACTAAATTTAAATTGGATGATCATATTGATATTGATAAAATAAATATTGAATCATCATATACCAGATAGATTGATTGAGTAGGCATTATTCAAAATTTTCTCAAACTTATTTTAAAATTTAACTAACTAATAAACTAACTTTCCGATTGAAAAAACAAAAATTGCTAAATAAAGTCAGTGATGTTTTTATAATTGAAAAAATACAACATTTAAATATAATACTTACTGAATTGACAGCAATAATCTCAAGAAAAATCAAAAAGAATAGAAAGTGAAATAGGCGAAACATGTTGAAACTATAGCTCTTGAAGCTACTGTGAAAACATGTTTGTAAATGAGTAGCGAACAAAGTTTGAATAACTTTTATCGCAAATTTTGTTCTTACTATAGCATAAGCATTTTGTTATCAATTTACTTATATTTAATTGTTATCAACTAATTGGTTATATTAAGTAATCATATTTATTATGACTATTTTAGAAAACGGGTTTGAGAAGCAGCCCATAATGTGAACAGCATTATTTGGATAGACACTATTAAAGTGCATTGCGTACTTTCAGATCAGCCGATTTCAAAATGTTTTTTATTACTTTAAAAAGATCTAAATTTGCGAATTTCCATATGAGTTTTTATTGTCTATCATTATTTCCATTTCGTTTACTTTAAAGAAGAAATTTCATTTGTATGGGAAATGTATAAGGGAATGTAGTTGAATAGGACTGAAAACATTAAAATTGCATTTAATCAATAAAAATATAAATTATATGTAATAACTATAAACATTTGTAGTACTTTTTCGTAAAGGTAGGAACAGGGCAAAAATAGCAGCATTTTGTACCACACGGTACAAAAAACACCGTTTGCAACGCGGGCGCAAGCGCCCTTGTTACGAAATATGCTATTGCAAAATTGCTTGTTCCACCTTAACAATTTTTGCAAATTCATTATTCAAGATATCGCACATTGGAAAAATTAAAAAAAAATTATATAATAAATATATTAATTTTATCATTGGCAAAGAAGTTAAAATGTATTAAAATTTATCTATTTTTGAGTCATGAAAATAAAATGTAATGGAGAAGCATTTAGTAGAGTGTCTTTTATCGATACGAAATTTTCACTTTGAGAGTGTCAATATATTGTTCTGACGACATTTTTATTTTGATATCTTATTTCAATAAATTGTTCTTGAAAATATGAAACACAATAACTATTCATATCGATTAAAACATTACAATAAAGCCATTATTTTACAATTTACTATTCGTACATAACATTTGTAAACAATTGATGCACAGTATTATCAATGTATTTTTACGTCAAAAAACTGCGTCATTCTAAATATTTACACAATAGCAAAATAGATAAAAAATGTTCACATAAATTTACTTTACAATTATTTAAAATGATTAACGATGATAATTTATTTTGCAAAAATAAACCAAATGTTCGATCTGTTATTCTTTCAAATCGAATAAATCCAAACAAATCGTGATGAATTTCGCGCCCTAATTTAGATAGCGCTGCATCTCTAATAAAGTTGATCATCGCCCGCATCGCGAGTGCCCTATCAAATCGTTTTGAAATTTATTTTATGCTGAGATTGGTTTTGAATGACATCGCGAAAATGGGTCCCTTGGAAACTGCAAAAAAATTAGCTGCTGAAAAGGCTGTTAACAAATTTGTCAAGGTAGTTTAATTTTTTTATTATTTATTTAAGTTTAGAGGTTATGATTGCAATTTCTTATCACATCAATAATAATTTTTGTCGTTTATCACAGGACAAATCTGTTATTGGCATTGGAAGCGGTTCTACAGTTGTTTATGTTGTTGAAAAACTAGGTAACATTTATTTTAAAAAAACACACTCTACTAATTTATTCATATTCCAATAAATGAATTAATTTATTCATTGTAAATAAAAATTTCTTCTCTTTTTATTACCCTTTGATTCAGCTTCATTTTTTGCAATATAAAGTTTTTTCATGAATATTTTTAAATTAAATTTTTTCCAGCTCAACGTGTAAAAGCAGAGGGACTACATGTAACATGTATCCCAACATCTTTTCAATCTCGTCAACTGATTATAAATCACAATCTCGTGTTGGGAGATTTAGAAATGTACCCAAATGTAAGCAAACAAATTTTCATTAACAAAATTTTGCACAAGCTAATCTCAATTATCTGGATTAAAAAAGAACTAATGAAAAATAAAAAAGAAAGGAATTTTGATAAACTTTTTTATATCAACAGATTGATTGCACAATTGACGGGGCGGACGAGGTAGATGCTGATATGAATTTGATCAAAGGAGGGGGAGGCTGTTTGTTACAAGAAAAAATCATCGCTTCTTGCTCGAAAAGATTCGTTGTAGTTGCTGATTACACGTATGATTTAATAACTCTTTCAAAAGTCTTCAACAAAATTACTGAATAATTTTTTTTAATTAATTTTAAATTTTGTACAGGAAACATTCGAAAAAATTGGGAGATCAGTATAAGAAAGGGATTCCGATTGAGGTTGTCCCCATGGCTTTTAGGCCGATAAAGGAAAAGATCGAGTTGAGATTCGGTGGCGAGGCGAAACTTAGGATGGCCGTTTCTAAAGCAGTAATTTAAATGCAATTAATTGACATAATCATCTGAAAAAATTCGAACAAACACGATAATCATAGTTTTAACAATTAAGTTATTAACTTGCCAAGCATCCAAACACGTGGCTCTTTAAAATTGATATTGTCCTGTTGCATAATCTACACTTTTTACTTTGACACTTTAACTTAGTGTAATTAACCGAACAAAATAATATTGAAAAAAAGAATTTTTATTTTCTCATCATTATCATGAATTAATTTCATTTTATATTAATTTTTGCAGGGTCCAGTTGTTACTGATAATGGAAACTTCATATTGGATTTCCATTTCCCACTCGACATTGAAGACTGGAATAGGATAAATACCGAGATCTTATTGATTCCAGGAGTCATTGAAACTGGCTTGTTTATTAACATGGCCGAAATAGCCCTATTCGGTATGGCTGACGGCAGTGTTAAGGAACAAAAATCAGAGCATTTAGAACAATAACCGAGACTGGTATCTCAACAAACTTCGAATGGTAACTCAGGGAAAAAGCCATGACACTTTTATGTATTTTATTAGACTTATTTTGAGCTATAAAAGTTTATTTCTTGATTCCACCATTTGTAAGCATTTTTGCAAATACAAAGTAGACAAACAAATTTTCTTTTATATCGTTATTATTTTATTTGTTTCAATTTAATTGTTTCAATATACAGCTTAGACTACAGGATAAAATAACATAATAAGAAATAAATCAATCACTTTACTAACAATTCTGTGTTCAACAATCCTGCTATGATAATTACAACACTCTGCAAAGATTCTGACTCAGGCAGGAACTTGAACGCCGTCTGATCGAAATTACGAAGGATCTCAAACTCCTGGAACTTGTCGAACATTTGATCTGCCCGGTAGCAAAGCCTGTTCGTCTGTTCGTCATAAAATACGTCATCTTCGAGTTTGCCTCTCATAAAGACCGTGTGTCCCTGTCTGTTCAAATGGTCCGTCACATCCATGAGGTCTCTCTCGAGAACGACGGCGCAATTTTTCGGAATCTCATTGAGAAACCGGTCGTTGAACATCAGGACGTTCGGTGCTTCATCGTGAACCACCTTGGAGACATGGTTGACAACTCCAAGGGGACTAAACGAGACGAAACATTTGTAGGTCGTGGCAACCCGACTGATCCTCACCCTCAGGAGTTTGATGATCGATCTGACTGAATCGAATGTCAGTCTCAGATCAAGCTTCATCTCGTCATTGATGGTCTCGGGCTCCTGCCACTGCAGCATGTCCAACAAGTTGTGAGCGATGAAGAGCGTGTACAGGTTCAAAGTATGCAAAACCATGTCAACGCTGGTCTCGTAGTACAATGCCAGTTCCTCGATACTCGAATTCAGTCGGATTTTCTGGAAGACTATGAACAAGTCGTACTTGGTAGATCCCAAGTCCTTGCGAATCCTGATGATGGTTTCAGCGGATGAAACTCCAACGAACAGCTTGGGGTTTTTCAACACGTTCATCATGGTTGTAACTCGAATGGTCCTGATTTGCACTTCTGATAGGATGACTTTAAGTGCTGCTTGGTCTGTCAAATAAGACAGATCCGTCTGTACCCCGATGTCGACCTTGGATGATCTTGAATTGACCTTTGGAGGTTTCAAATTGACCTTGGAACCAATCGAAGGTGAATTGGAGCGAAATACTTCTTTATTCTTTCTCAAATTCTGTGACGAAAGTGAATTAAACTTTGAAACGTTTTGAATAATCAATTTGAAAATGAATATTTTGGAATGAAATAGCGTACCTTATATAAAAACGCCCATCGAAAGTCATTGACGCTTATCTTGAGGACTTCCAGAAATGTCTCTCGACAGACCCGTTTTCTCATTTTTTGTATTGGTAAATAATAACTTCTGTGTTCCCTTGTTCCTTGATTTGTATTGTACTCGGAAAATAGAATACAGTCGTTGATAAATTTTTTTTTCGATTCTTTGTCAAGTTTCTTGAATCCATTGTAAATTTTTGCTTTTTCCTCAGTTGTGATCAAATTACAATTACCTCGACATTTGTGATCCTTGAAAATAAATAAATGTATAAAAAATCTTGAAAAATAAGTAAATTGTTAAATGTTTATAATTATTGATTTATGTTGATAGTATTCTTTATCATCTTACCGTTTCAGCCATCTTATATTGATGTTAATGATGAATTCAATAGTCCTGTACTGAACTAAACGTAAAAGACGCTTTCGTGCAACCATAAAAAATACAAACAAACAGACTTTAACTGAATAGTCAAAGTAAAAAAATGGTGTTTACATTTTTTTTCGAAAAATGTTACCTCAAACTTTAAAACGGGAAATAAATTTGATATTTATTTTTTAATTAAAAATATTTTATTTAGTCAACAATAGTATACAATTCACATTCACAATAAAGTCGCAAAATAAATGAATTCAAGTTCATTCAATTCACAATCATAATCGTAAGTACTAATGATTTATTAAAAAGCACTGAAAACTCAATCGTTCAAATATTTTGTTTTTTCAATACAACTTTGAAATTTTTTCTTATTTACAGCAATTTCAACAAAATTTCACGGACAGAATAAATAAACTCAGTGAATGAATTCATGAATAATTTTGAATTTGAAGTTCAATCATGATTTGCACTAAAAATGTAAATGAAAAAAAAAAAAAACATAAATAAAGCAATGCACGATTCTGTGATAAAATTATACCTAAAGATCTATCAAATGTCAACTCTTACATTTATAAAAAAGACTGTTCTAGTGTATCAATTCGCGACAAAAGTGTCTCCAAAAATTAAACCTATGCAGTAACAATATAAAAAAAAAACACTCAATCGCACTCCTCGAATCGCAGATCTTTATTTTTGTACGACCCCGCGTTGCCTCAGAAGTACGATTTATTGCGCTTCTTTGGCTTTTTTATTTTACCCGAGGCCCGGTGTTTGTGCAAACACGAGTCCTGAGACAGAACCTTAGTTGAATTGTTGTGTTTTATAGCAGCCATGTACGGAACAACATCACCTTCGCTGCATCAAGAACTTATTTTCGCCCCGAGTGGGTGCGGCCTGAAATTCTTTTCCATCTTTCGCTGGTGCTGCTCCAACAATTTCCTTTCGCGTTCTCGTCGTCGTTCCTCGCGCAGAACCGCGGTGGGATCGCCAAATTCTTCTACTGTTTCGCCTTCCCACCCAACTGAATTGTCATCCCATTCTCCTAATTCATTCTGCAAATATCCAAAATTTTACAAATCTTTAGATAGAAATATAAAGAAAAAAGTAAAATTGTGATCATAATAATTACATCATGATTAAATTAAATTATAAAGTATTGTAAATAGTTACAATACTAGGAAAAAAATAATGCAAAGGAATAAAATTAATATCACAAAAAAGGTAAGTCATCAATTTTTCTTACAGTTGGCAAAGGATCAGCAGACATTGCTAGTCGAGATGAACTCGAGACATTCTCGTTTTGATTGTTTCTGAGTAAAATTTTCTTCTGGGCAGTGATTTTTGGTGTCATGTCCTGGACAAAAAACAATTTAACAAATAAAACAATTAGTAAACTATACAAGTATAAATTGGTTTGGATCACTAAAGTGAAACAAATAACAATAACTGTTAAAAATGCAAAATTAATTTTACCTCAAAGAAGTTGTACTGATTTTCCACTTCCTCATTTTCAGGTAGTTTTGAAATTTGTTGTCTGTATTGTTGAATTTTCGCCTGGATCGGATCCATTGGTTTCTCTGACACCACAACCACCGGGTTGTCCTCCCACTGTTCCCACTGTTGCAATTCCTAAAATTGATCTGACTAAAATATCGCTTGTTAAAACAAAAAATAAAATAAAAAAAAATGAAATAAAATTAACATTTTGTATGATTTCATTAAATATAAAAAGTTATTTGATACCTACAGTTCGATTTTCAACGGTGTTTGGTATGACACCGACGGTAGAAAGGGGAATCGAGTCACAGGAGGACCTCCTACGTCGCCCTAGACAACACATGGCACGTCTAAAAACCCCGAGCACAAGTACAATCAGCGTTTTCAGCCGATTGATTATAAATTGCAAGGCCATCCTTGGAAAACAACTGTAAACTTAACCTCACAATTCACAACTGTCAGTGCAACAAGTTGGCTTGTTTTCGATCAGTGACCCATCCTGTTTGTCGTTGTTTGTCAAACGTCACTGATAACAAATCACAACTTTTGCCACCACTTTCATTCAATCTTTAGCCAAAAGATCGTTTATCGGTAGGCTATAGAATTGAGAAGTTTCCACAGGTAATCAGGAATCTAGTGTTTTGTTACCACTTAAAAAAAGTGATAAAATGGTTGGTCAAGCAAAGAAACAAATAATTAATTTATCATATGACTAGTTCGAATCAAACAAATTATTAATCGTCAAAAAAGAGATACAATTTTTCTACATTTTCTTTCAATTATATTTTGTTATTTATTTGTTTACTTGTTTTTTTTTTTTTAATTTTTCGTCTTTTGTGTCGTTTCATTGTTTTGATAAAAATGTTTGTCAGCAAAAAAGAAAACAATTGACAGAAGACAATTGAAAAAGTTGGAGTAAACGTGGACACACGTCGTGAATTTTAAATTGACACCTTGGTTGGCAGCATTGTTGAAACGTCAGACATCCGGCTGACTTCAAGGCAGTGAACGACTGGATGTCAGCGGGCGTCATGGCTCTATCAAGCAACATTCGCGGAAATTTAACCCGTTTTTTATCAGACGCGCAGTTAATTCAGTATCTCATTATTTTCATTAGCCTTTTCAACTTGTCGCTGTGTCTGTATGAGGACCAGGTCGGCAAATTCGACTGGTAAATATAACCGATGCGGCCGAGTGTCAGCGTCACCCAACCTCTATATCAACATTGAACACGCGACTCAGCGCGGTTGACAGTGACTATCCAGGTAATAACAATTTTTTTTTTCCAGGAATCAGAACTATGTCGGCCAGGTGAAATATGCGAGATTCGACGCCGTGTCCACGGCGAAGAAGATCATCGTCGCCACCGAGGAGAATGTCATCGCTGCGCTCAATTTGAAATCTGGTTTGTATTCATAATTTGATTAGCTTTTATGCATATCTGCTTGTCATTCAGTCCCGCAAATGAAAAACAAAAAGGATCCGTTTCATTGTTTTCAATTCGTTTCACGTTTCAAAGCTCAACTTTTGTTTACCTCCGTAGAGGTTATGTTCTTGATTGCAAATTAATTCTAATTGTTCATTAAATTTTTTAGGCCAATTATTATGGAGGCGAGTATTCGAGCAGGGATATGCCGGCCGGATCAGAGCGCTAGGAAGTTGCTCCGAGAGGGATTTCGTGACTGTAACTGGCGGAGTTCCTGTCATCGTCCGTGTCTGGGACATCGCCACCGGACACATCCTCACAGAATGGCCGATGGCCGAACAGAATCCTGACCAGTAAGAAACACCTTCTTTTATGTCTAGTTTTTATATCTGACGATCATAAATATTGAACTGTCACAATTTTTCAGAATTCATAACCCGTTTTTATCATTTACCACGCTGGGATTATATCCCCCGGAAAGGTTTCTTTTAAATTTAAGCAAACTGTGTTGTTTTTCACTCTGATATTTTGTCTTAACACGTTGCGTCTTCACAAGATCCTAATTTAACTTTGCAACAATCCTAAAATATTTAGATTTGTTTTGTTAATTAATAGTTGTATTTTAAAAACTTGCACACTTTTGCAAAACAGAAATTCAATTGTGATTTTTTCACTTAACATGTCTCTAAAAGTTTATCTTTATTTTTATAAATTCATCAGATGATTAATAATATTTTTTTTTTATTTACAGAATCGAAAATATTAAATGGCATATAAAAGATGGTACCATACATCATATTTTACCTATGTATGACAGCGGATTGGAAGTCATGTCATACGATTGTAAAACCGGTGAAAAATTGAGCCTAAAAGTAATTCCAGCTCCGTTTCTAACGGAAGATACAAAGTAAGATTTTTTTCATTTAATCCATAATATGCATAATTATATAACATATATATAACATTTCTATAAATTAACATATAAGTGTTATTAACTCAATTTTATTTCAATCAATATTATTTCAGATGCGAGCTAGCTGCGCCATATTTGGCATGTTTAAAAAGCGATGCGAACCTAGTCATGCTCTATTTGGTGAACGTGTTTAATCCAAAATCCGAACCACTGCCAATCACGATGAATACCATCTTCGGACCCGGCGCCGATGGTCCTTTCGAATTGTCTCTGATTCATGGCAACGCACCTGCCATTTCCATCACGGCTGATAATAACAAACGAAAACGCGTCATCGTTTTTGATCCGGCCAAAGAGTCTCATGAGATAATCACACGCGACATAAACGGCGGTGCTTCTCTGTACATCACCACGGCGGATTCTAAAGACGTCTTATTAGAAACCGTTTACAAAAATGGAGTAAGATTTTAAATTAATTTCTTTGTTCCAATGATTGTGAATTTTGTTACATTGTTAAATTTTGTTAAACGTATGCAAACTTTGCTGAACTAAGTTTAAAATTAATCATGTCGCTTCTGTAGGTAACGGAAATCTCGTCTTACGATCTGTTAACCTCCGAGCCGCTGCCTCATCTATCAGTCTCCGTGTCGTCGAATTCGCTGTTGACGCCCGAAATTGTCGCATCGGTTTGTCCCCGACAACCCAACGGAATCTCGTGCCGAAATTTGCTGACTTCGGAAGACCACAGCGTTGCTTTATTGCAGCACAATAAATTAGTCTGGACGAGAGAAGAGGCGCTAGCTAAAATTGTCACGGTAGAAGTTGTGGAACTGCCGATGTCAGACAGAGAACAGGCCATCGAGACTGAGTTTGACCAGAAAGAAAGTGAGTAGATTTAGTGAACAAGTTGTTTTTACACTCGACGAAATTGAATTCCAGATACAAATATCCATCGTATACTGTTGAGTCGATAAACATTTTTGACAAGTAAACGAGAAAGTGAACAAAAAAAAGAATCATTAACATTTCCTGAGATCGTCTGAACGATTTTCTATTCTATTTTTCTGGTACTACGATTTAACGAAACTTATTGGAATCTCTTATTAACACTTTTTCATGTTGCGAACGGCTGCTTGCAGGTATTGATGTAGACAATTCATGTAAGTAGTGGCAAAGCAAGAGCTTTTGCAAACGAATTTCGAGTGTCCTTTGTACCCCTCCCAACCGGCATGAGTTTGTATTATTTTGCCTGGATAGTTCATTCCTCTTTGCTCGTTTGCTTGTTGCTATCTACGTTTGGATCTTTGATAATAGTTTCTTAGATGAAGTGAGATCCTTTTAAACCGCACGTTTTTTCATAATAAATAATTTATATCATACATTAAAATGACTTATATAAATAATATTATTACTATTATAAACGTAAGTGATTTCTCTAAGATATTTTATTTAGTTATTAACCCTTACTTAGGTGCATCGGACCAAGTCCGATGTTTTTTTTTTTTTTTTTTTTTTTTTTTTTTTGACGAGTAATTGAATTCTTTCAAGCATGTTTGTATTCTTTCAATTTTTCATTTACAGTATTAGATTCAAATATTTTAGATTGCATTTATGAAATACCCAAAGTTACAGGTATATCTGAAACCATTAATTTTTTTGTCCAAATTCAATGATTAAAGCGTACGGTATTTTGTGTATTCAACAAAGAAAATAATATTAGTACTTGAATTAGGGGACGTTGTAAGCACCTTTTTGAGAAGAATCAGTTCTCAATTGAACCAGATGAGAGTTACGATCCAAGATCTAACAGCGCCTCAGCCTACCAGCCAGAGAGCCGACTTAGTCAGAGACAAATTTGGATTGCACAAAATGATCGTTGCAGTAACGTCTGCAGGAAAGGTAACAATTTTTTTGATACTGATTTAAACGATACTAATTACAAAAGTGCATCTGAACATAAGTAAATGCAGACTCGGAATTTGTTTTAGATTTTCGGCATGGAGACAAGAAAGGGAGAAATAATCTGGCAGTTGCGAGTTCCAAACATTCGCGGTCTGACGCAAAATTCAAACAAAATGATACTGTACGTCCAAAGAGGAAGCAGACACTTTCCGCACCCTTCGCAGTGCGCATTACTTGCAGCCGATAAGGTACACAACTTTGTTCAATCCTAAAAAAAGGAATGGCAAAATTTGTCTGATTCTTTTTAATAATTGAAATTAAATTTCGATTTCAGACTTCCGGCAATGGTGTGATATACATATTTGACCCGATCAGTGGTCAGCAGTTAGGGAGACGTATGCAGCTGAACTACAAGATCAAACAAACGTTGCTTCTGCACGTGCCAAATGACGATTTTTTACGCAGTATTCTTATTTTGGACGAGGAGGATAAGGTTCATGTGTTCCCCGAAGATGCAACTCCGGTTGCTCTGTCGGTTGCAAAGAATACGTACATGTTCACGGCCGATCCAGAAACTGGAGTGCTCTCAGGATATTCTTTCTCTTATAGCACTTCAGAAGTGAGTTTCCGTTTATTGATTTAAATCGCTTGAATTTTTGTTGGTATTGTTTAACAATGCTTATTTCTTGTTCATTTATCATTTACAGAAATTGATAGCAGATAAAGCTTGGGAACTAGTCTTTTCCTCAAAAAATCAGAGGATTGTTCAAGTCATATCAAAAAATCCGATCGAGCGTGTTCATTCACAGGGTCGAGTGCTTAGCGACCGATCGGTATTGTACAAATATATTAATCCTAATTTGGTAGCCGTCGTTACACGGGGCGTCGGTGCTACACAAAAAGGTACGTCTCTTTCTTTTATAAAGTTTATTCGAATTTATGAAAATGTGCACTGAAACAAAGCTGTGCAACATTTTAATTAATTAAACAAAAAATACATTGCACTTATACATTTATGTATATTTATTTCAGATACGCTTAATTTATATTTATTGGACGTGGTGTCAGGTGCCATGATCTTTTCGATTGCCCACAAAAAAACGCGAGAACCTTTCCATGTGGTGCATTCGGAAAATTGGTTGGTTTATAGTTATTACAATAAGAAAAGCCGCAGGACGGAAATCGCTACCTTAGAGTTGTACGAAGGCAAAACGCAAAGCAACACAACCGGTAATACAATGTTTGTTTAACAAACTGAAAAATCATTTTGAAAATTCTCTTATTTACTAAAACTTTGATTAATTTTTCAGCGTTCTCCTCATTGACCAATTCCAAGTTACCAATCGTTGAGAGGCAAGCATACATATTCCCCGCAACAATCGAGTCAATGCAAGAGACTATCACGGAGAAAGGAATCACCAGTAAACATATTTTAGGTAAAATTTTGGGTTTAAAAAAACATGTCTTGTAGATGAATAACTTTGGGTAAACGAAAAATTTATCATTTTTAGTTTCTCTTGCTAATGGCGGTGTACTCGAAGTGCCATGGATGCTAGTCGACCCCAGACGGCCTGTGAATCCGGAATATCGCGAAGAGGGCGTGATTCCCTACATGCCGGAATTACCCATTCCCATGGACTCTATAATAAATTACAATCAAAGTGTTTTCAGAACCACTGGGATTCACACGAGTCCAAGCGGTCTGGAAAGTACCTGTTTAGTCTTCGTTCATGGTCTAGGTAACTGAGATATCAAATCTTTCTTATTTAATTCTATTAATTCTAAATCTTTACACGACCGCCTGACGTTTGATTTTGAATTATTTTTTTCAGATCTATTTTACACGCGAGTGGCGCCGTCAAAAACCTTCGACGTGTTGAAGGAAGATTTCGATTACTATTTGATCGTCATTGTTCTGTCTGCTTTGGTGGTTGCGTCCTACGTGACGAAAAAGTTGGCCTCACAAAAAGCGCAGAAACAAGCGTGGAAATGATGCCGCTTGTTATCATTCAAGAGTACAATTTTTCACGCGTATCTGTTTATAATAGGCGTAGCCGTTTGTTGAATGAATTGAAGCGGCGGGTTTTGCTGAAATCGCCGTGGTCTTATGCACGCTTGATTAAAAAAAAAAACGCCGCTTCAATTTTTAAAAACCTTCAGCCATTTTATAAATGGTTGACATTGTGAATTAAATTATATTATAAACTTTGTTGTTACATCAGTCCCAAAGATCTTGTAATAGGCGCGCGATTGCGTTCAACAATTTTATTGACACGTCGACGTTTGTTATTGTTAAACTAGTGATTGTATGAAATTTCTATTTTTAATGGAACACGAAAAAATGAGTAACATTTCGTGAATTCATTGATTCAACAAAAACATTTAAATTAAAATAAACGTTTGGATCGGGGATAGAAAATTTTGTCGCATTTTTGATTTGTGATTCAATGTAAAAGTTCCATTGGATAGCAAATTTCACGCATGGTATACACACGACACTTTGTTAAAAATAGTTTTTAATTGTTACGATTTGAATGGTGCGGCAACCACGAGTCACTTTGAGTTGAGCATTCGATTACGATTTTATCAACAATTGTTTCCCGGGTCCCCGTTGCATTTGATTCCATTTGTCAAAGAAATTTTCAACGTCAATTATCAATTAATTCAGTGACTATATAATTTCTTGAAGCAATTTATACAATTTTATACGCAACCGTAATTGTCATCTTTTATACTGCGCTACGTAAACAAAACCGTTCCCACTTTTTCAAACTTCACACCTTCATGTTCTTTCACCACTTGAAATACATAGCTATATAAGTTTCAGACGATCGAAATGCTCAGACTGCCGAGTAGCATAATGTTTCCTCGCATTAGGAATGTTCAGACATCACAAATTATTCATAAATAATTGTATTATTTAAGCACCAATTACTTGCTCACTTTCTATCAGCACACCTTGTTATAATTGTTTGTAAATTCCGGTCATGAATATCGATTGTATTTCTGTGTCTTAAACTTGAGCGAGATTATATCACAGATTGTGTGAATGTAAAAAAGAAATTAATAAATAGTGATGAAAAAGTTACTGAGATGTGTGAGAGGTATTGGGATGTATCTTCGAAATACGTTGTAAATGTTATTTGGCATGTAATAACAAATGGTTCATTAAATAAAATTAATTAATCGATTAGTTATCAACTGTGTATTCTTTTTTAATACATTCCGCTCATATTTTTGGTATGTTTCAAAAATAACTTTCTATATAGGGTTAGAATTTCATTGTTATAAAGTTGGCACCGCGCCCTTCTTCTTGAACCCCCCGAACGCATACTTTCACGCACACACATTAGCTCCATTGACAAGCGTCATGATTGTTGATCATTTTTATTGACCTCATCCCGGCTTGTTTTGATACGTTCATTGTCACCAAGACTGACCTCGGCCAACGGAAAGATTTGCGCTTGACGTTTTTCGTAAGCATTCTAATCGTCGCATTCGCATTGAAAATTACAAACCGCGTGGGTAAATGTACTCAAAACAAAAACAAAAGCCAGGCCATCAAGTTTGTGTACATTTTTATCGTTCCCAAGTTTTTCGGCCTAAGCATCAACGATGGATCGAACACCCAGAGGTAATTTATTATTTTTTCATTCTTTTAATATTTTTATCTTTAATTTTCTATTTTATTATTTTTTTTTTTCAAATTGAACTGTTCAAATTGCTTTTTTTTCTTTATTTTTGAAAACGACAAAACAAATTTATCTTTTACTTTTGTTTATTTTTAGGTTTCCAAACGCAATCAAAATTTCAACTGTCCGACAAATACAAGTTGAAAAGCTCACTCCTCTCGGAAATTTCATCTAAGGATTCACAAAATTTTGTCCTCCATCTGTCGGACAGCAACAAGGAACTCTCGTCATTTGAATATTACAAAAAGAAGGCCCAACAGAGGCTAGAACTCGGCAAAGTGATAGTGATAGGCAGCTCGAGCGAAGAAAGTTCGCCTGAAAAAAGCCACGGTTGGAATTACTTACAACAGAACGACAGAGTGAGCATAATCGAAGAATCATCTTCGAACGATGAATCTACCAGTGACAACGAGCGAATTCAGTTTTCTGACACAAACGATCCTGGTAAAATGTTTTGAAAAATTTATAATCACATGCGCTTTTTTGAAAGAACTATACATTTTCAGATAATTTTTTGTTTCGAAAATGTTCATTTGGTCAATTTAAAAATTTTTTTTCTCGCAACAAACACAAAATCTCTGTATTTGTTATGACAATATTGTAAATATTAATTTGTATTTACATTCATTTATTTATCACGTTACTATTATAATTAAAATTTAATTATTAAATTGAAATCCGTTTTATTACCAGGAGAGAAAAAAAACTTATTAGGTGAAACAATCGACATCACAAACTCGGACAACAGTCTGGAAAAAGATGATTTATCGGATGCTTCGCACGTGAGTCCAACGCAAAGATCAGTCGAGGGCTATGAGAATTCGAACACAAGATATTCTGAGACCAAGTCGAGGTATTTTGTCGACGAGCCTGTGAGCAACGTGACTCACAGGAAGCAGAGCAATTACAAGAACATCAGATCCAAGAGACCCTTTTATTTCACCGATCTCAAAAAAGCGACAGAGTCGACTGACAGCAGGGCGGACACAAAAGAGTCGGGATCGTCCGAGGGATTATTCGAGAAGGACGACGAGGTTCAGATCGTGCTGTCTGGCTCTGAGATCGATCTGTCCGTGATCCCGGAGACTCCGCCTAACGAGAAAAAGGTGACGAAAATTGCTAAACCGGATGTGCAACCTGTGATGCTGTCCGAGAGGAAGAAAACTGAGATCGCTAATTGGCTGCTAACAAATTCGCCAGATTACAAGAGAAGCAGCTCACATTTTAGTGCCAACTATTCGAGGTCCGGTGATAGCAGTTTGGAGAGGTTCGAGTTGCAGTATGAGACACCCAATAATAGAGATAGGATAAGAAAGGCAACCAGTGAGAAGAAACTGAACGATCTGAGGTCAAAGGGGAAAAGTACATTTCAGAGGTAGATTGGAAAGAAGAACGAAAACTTTTTTTGTTTGAGTTGAACAATTCTTGATATTTGTTTTGTTGCAGTGTTTTGAAACCGATTAAATCAATGGAGCGCATCAATCTGGTTACACCCACTAATGAAAAAGTATCTACGAAGAAGAAGGGGGCAGCCGAGATAGACATTTTGGACTGCGTCGATGTGCTGGACAATTTGTACGGAAGCGAATGGAGAAAAAAGGCTGATGTTATTCTCCAATCTTCAGAGCCGGCAAAACCCCCGATCTCTCGAATTGACAGAGCTGTTCAGACTGAAAAGTACTGTTCTTATTACCATTTAAATTTCTTTTATTTTTTATACATTTTAAAGAATGATTTGAACCAGATTAACATTGCTTCAGGAAAAAGATACCAAGATCCAAGTACCAGATCAGAGCAGTGTCAGACAGCGAATCAGATGACGACAAATGTAACTTGGTTTTTTCTTTACTCTTTTTTTTTATTAAAGATCGATATTTAAGGGTAAAGATGAAATATAAAATTTTCATTAAAATTAAAATTTTTCATTTTCGAATTTCAGTTGTGAGAAATACTCGTAATCCACCTACGACCAAAACGGCTAGAAGTAAAAAACAACTCGATAGCTTCATAGATGACAGAAAATCTTCTGACATTAGCGGTGAAAGTATCTATCACACAGCAATCACAAATTCAAGATCCAGCGAAGAAGTACAAAAACCTACCGGTACTGCGTCAGCTTTCCAAAGGTCAGATAGATGGATCTAAAATTGAAGATGAAATTACAAAAATAAAATTTCAATTGCTCTAAGGTTGTTGTAATTGTCAGGGTTTTGACTGAGATTTGTGACCCGGACACCGACGCTGAGGATGAACCGAAACAAGTGACCAAAAACAAAACTGTTAATAGAAGAAGGTTATTGTTCACCGACGAGGACTCGGGTGGATCTTGCACAAGTGAATTCGACCCCGATGATAAAGTTTTACCAAAGTTCATGCCAAAAAAAGGTTCAATTTCTATCGGCCAGATTCAATTATTTAATATAACTTCTAGCGCACAAATGTAATTGACAATTGTTTTTTCTTTTACAGATCATTTTAAGATATCTCATCATCCACCCAAAGCAACAGTAAAAACGAAGACACCAACTTACGAATCACGTAGCGTGAAAAGTTTCTTGGCGTCCTTGTCGTCCAACGTTCAAATCGCAGACACGCATCCTGATGCAAAAATTTACAGGACCGACTTCAAGAACAGAAAGGAAGAACTCTGCCGAAAATTGTTTCAATTGTATAACGAAAATGTGTTTGAGAATAAATTGCCCAATGATACTATTATCGAATGGAGTACCCGAATGACGGGAACAGCTGGATTCTGTTACAACAAAAAAGTTATCATGAGTTCGGGAGCGATTGTGCGGTCGTCAAGGATTCAGTTATCAACCAAGGTTTGCAAATTTTTTTACAACTTGTTTAAACTTGAAACAACATCTATGTAAAATTGAATCGTGAATGAATGAAAAAATTGAATTAATTTGATATGATGTTTAGGTTGTTGATACACCAGACAGATTGAGAGATTCACTGATACATGAAATGTGTCACGCTGCGGCATGGATTATTAATGAGGTCTCAGATGGTCACGGACCATATTGGAGAAGTTGGTAAGTAATTGAAAAAAATTTTGCAAAAAATGAAAACTGAAAAATAAATGTCATTTTAATTTTAAACAATATTCAACATTTCAGAACGATTGTATAACTTTTTACATTTTCATTTTGTAGGGTGAGCAGAGCAATGCGAGCATTTCCCGAATTGCCAGAAATAAAAAGATGCCACGATTACAAGATCAATACAAAATACACCTACAGGTGTACAGGATGCGGGTACAGGTACAAACAGATCTATCAAACAAAAATGATAGTTCGAATATTAATATAACTTTGATTTTTCAAAACTAATTTCCGCGCGTTCCTTGCAGTATTGGTAGGCACTCAAAATCGTTGGACGTGCAAAGGAAACGCTGCGGGCTGTGCTACGGTACGTTCGAAGTTTTGATTAACAAAAACCTAAAATCGGGAACTGTGCAAGTGAAGACGCCCGCGAGGTCGAAAGAGCCGTCCGGTTTTGCATTGTACGTAAAGGAGAACTACAATTCCATCAAACAAAACCGGCGCAGCATGAAGCACGGCGAAGTGATGAAGATCCTAGGTCAGCAGTTTTCAGCAATTAAAATAGCCAAAAAGCATGACAATGTTGAGCAGAACAGTTCAGGCTTGACGGATGTATAACTTTTTTGTACCATAACTTTCTAAGGGCTTTCGTACATTTTATTTATCTAGCGAGGAAGTGATTGTTCGACAATTGTAATTATATATATAATTTTATCAACCTTTTTTTTCTATAATGTACAATTAATTCGCATCTCTGTTACAGAAAGGAGCCATTATATGCATAAAGTTAAGCGCTTCTAGATTAAGACTTCGTTTGTACTTTTAAATTTTAATCTTACGTCCATCAAGATCTGAGTCGACGCTTTCGGCAACAATCTTTGACAATTTTTTTTGAAGATTTTTTTTTCTTGTAGAAAGTTGAAACATGATTTGTATACACTTTTGTAACTTGACTTTATATTTTATTACAGGCTTTAAATAAAAAAAATTATTTCAAAATTCTGCCCTCTCAATTTTGAATGTTTTAATTTTATCAATTTTATCAAATTATTTTTATTAATACTAAATTAAAAATAAATCAAACAAGTTTTGTTTGATTTTTTGTCATGACTTTAATTTGTTAATTTCTTGACGATGTTTAAACATTATTAATATTTATATAATCTCAGTCGATAAATAAGCAAGGTGGATATGAAAAGAATCGAGTGAACAAGTGGCGCCAAAGTTCGTGATCGCAGGCGCTGCGTAGCAACGAGCCAAATACGACTGCTTGAGAAAAGTTGCAATGTTTGGTTTGCGCTGCGGCATTCCACGGTATCCCACGGCATTCGCACTTGAGCGTCCTGGTGAGCGGGTTGTTGCGCACGTCTTGTTACAACAGCGGCCTCGTTGCACGCACTTCCTTTGTTGTGCGTTTTGGTTGATACGTTTTTTCGCGTCAAACGTTATTCGCGATGTGAAATAAGAGTGTGTGGCTCAGTGATAATTCAAGTGTTTTCGAATTCAAATGGCTCGGGACACAAGTTTCAAACCCGAAGAAACCGAGAACGAAGAAGAGAAAAAAAAACAAAAAGAAGCGCAACAGTTTTGCTCCGACACATGAGGAAACAATCTTCGATCTGAGCCCGTTTTGAATCTCAAGTGAGTTGCAATTGTTTACAATGTTTTTTTTTTCGTTGTAACAATAAACAATAAATTTGCTCTATTATTTTTTTCGTTTCGTGTTTTCATTGTTTTCAAAACCACTGTTTTTTTCGTTCTCTAGGTTAATATTGTCGGTTGCAAAAAGGTCAAAACCGATTGGCGCGACTTTTTTTCAGCGGGTTTGTGTTTTTTTCTTCTCCGGAGTTGCGGGAAACCGATCTTGTTTCAACGTCGTAAAAATCACGGCACGTTTGACACGACGTGGCGCTACACGGACACCTGTTAATACTTTGTCAGAAAAAGGATTTTCCATCAGTCCCGCCAAAAACAAGTTTGTACCAGTTTTACTGGTAACAAAAAATTGAAAAAAATCGTTATTCAAATCAAAACAAATGTAAACAAACATTGGCGGACAAGTTCAGGAAAACATAAATTGACATTGATTTATAAACGTTATGAGCTTATGTGAAAAGTTTGTTCACTTTTTATTTCAAAGTCGTGTGTGTCATGAACGTGAACAGATCGAAGCTGTGAAAGGTTGTGGGACTTTGGAATGACGATGTTTTGATTGTTGGCGATGGCTAAAAGGGTTCAAGTGAGGGATAAACAGTGGTGAGCGAGGGTTCACACGGTGTTCCATTCTTCTTGCGCTTGCCTTGCCATCATCGTCGAGTGCCAGTTCTCGGAGAGCACGGGCTGGCATGATAACACGCAGTATAACTACACACGAAGGATTTATCACGCCAAAACGCAGTCGCGCGTGATTATACGAGTCCAGCTTTTATAATTAATAACACATACTTGTAATTCTATATTGTAATGTTAATAATATACATTTAACAATTACAATATAATTTGTTCCAGGAAAAAAAAATAATATTTCTTTTATATTTAAATGTCATATAAAATGTATATTTGTTCCAATTAATTTTTAAACAAATAAAAACCACGTTAAAAATGTTAAAGTGTAAAAACATAAAAATGTTAAAAGTCGCGTGAAAAAAAAGAATCGTTTGTTATATAAATCACAGTTGTCAAATAAATAATTGTACGAGATGTTGAAATTCGTGAGAGGCGCGAGATTTGCATAATGCAAATAAGTGATTTTGATAAGAAGAAAATATAATCGGGAGTTACAAATGCGAAGGAGATATAAAAGATGCCTGATGATGGGTTGTGGGGATAATTAGTGTAGCGCTGGCGGGGAGATGCGAGTTGCAGAGCGAGTCTGACAAATCAAAAAGCATGATTATATCTGCGCATGTTCATTGAATCATAAACAGTAACGTCAAGGTTCGACGGATTTTCATTCGACGGATCGTTTTCCTGCACCAAAGTCACTTGCACTTGCGACCAATATTCCGGTTCATGATTCCGCGATTATTGTCATGGAAAATTGTCCCTTCGATAACAAAATTATTTTGATATAAAAATAGATTCATTTAAAAATTGTTTAAAAATTATTTAAAAAACAATTAAAATAATGTGTATAATTGAAAATAAAATGTTTTTAAATGTATGTGCATTTACACTTGGAAATATTTTTGTTCCTTCAATCCAATTGTGTTGGAACGAGCGAGGAATGAAATATTTTATGTTGAGATTGAGAGTATGAAATCGCATCATCGACGAGAGATACCTTTTGATGGAATTTAAGAGAAGATGCTAAGAGTGGAGCAAAATGTGGAGGAGTATCTGGCTAAAGTCCCGCTATGCTGACCTGACCTTTGTCGATTGGGCATTTTCTATGGCCGAGCCACAGACGTACGTGCAGACTCGACCTAGATTTAATTCGCCGCTGTCCCCCTCTTCGCTTTTTATTACTCGCTTTCAATTTATTTGTTGTTGTTTATCGCACAAGATTACACGCACGTACGAATTCCGATATGTGACAAGACGCTATCTATGAACTCATGTTTCTTTTTATTACCAGAATATAAATAAGTAGAAATACCAAATCATTTTGTCATTTAGCTGAAGGTTCTTGTTGTCGACGAATTTCAATATCATTTATAATTTCATTGTAATTTTGAATTTAATAAATAAAATCAAAGTAACAAGATTATTAAAAAAAAATTATTTAATAAATTTTGTTGAAATAATTTATTTTATAATTTTTATATGATTTTTTATTCATGTTGTTTGAAAAGGAACACATTCTGATTTGTTTCGCAGCAATCATGTATGATTACACGATATCTGTATAGCGACTGCCACGTTTTTCGCGCATATTTTTAGACTATCGGAGTTGAAAGTACTGTAATTAGCAATACGGAAAACATAATTGCAACGGAAGCGAGATAGCTGGGACGGAAATTAAAAGATCCAAATGAATCATCAGGCGTGCTGAATCATTTGGCATTTGACTACGATCAAAAATTGTTTCATTCATGGACAACAAGGGAGGAAGAGTACCAAATCGTAAATAGAGGTGTGGAGCACGTCAGATGTCTGACCTACAATGAGAGAAGACAATACTTTTAGCAGTTTGAACGTTGAAATCGTGGCATGTTTGCGATGCGCACTGGCCCGAGTGGCTACGCTCTGCTTGCCACTCCGATCTGCCATCTTTCTCTCTCGTTCTGTCGTTATTACAAACTCGTTCGAACGATAGACTCTACTCTAGATCAACTTCTATATTTGCAATGAAAACAGTAATTTGCGAAAAAAAAAAGAAAAAGAAAAATCCATCGGTCTCGATGCATCATTCCAATCCTTGAACTGCAATGAGAGAACCAGATAATGATAATTAATTCATTCCACGATCAATTATATTACTCGAAATTGTACACTTAAAAATTGTGAAAGAGTTATTCTATTTTTAGAACTATTGATTTTTTTTTTCAATAACGATCAAATTGTAACGATCATTCGTTAATGACTAATAATTTGTTAAGGATATTTTAAGAGTCAAGTTAACAACTATAACAAGTTGGAAATTTAAAAAAAATTTTTTGTTTTTAATTCAAAATTGTTTTGTAATATCAAATGATTTGTCCGTTTTTTATGGATCTGAGCAATCACGTTAAAGAAAGTATCTAATATCTTAGGCCCCGACATGGTCGCTGACCAGGCCCCTGACACAGGTGGTCTGAATCACATATATCTCAGTCCGATTTCAATTTCATAGAAAAGTGAAAGAGGCCGGTGGATTACGTCATGGCAAATGAAAACGGGACAGCTCATTAGCGAGTGTGTCGCCCTTTCTCGAGTGAATTTTTTGGTTTTGTCGCGCTTCCCAAGGCGAATGAAAATTCGTCGCTCCAGTGTATCATTTTTCTTAGCGAGGCCTGGTGTGTTGTATTGAGAGGCTTCCGTTTCTCACGTGTCAGTATACGGTCTCGTCATTACGCAATGTATACGGACGAGCTGAATCGATTCTCAATCTGATTCCGAGTGTAAGCTAAAAAAAAATTAAGGAGGACAAAAAATGTTCGTGCGTCGAAAACAAAAAAGTTTCAAAGATTAAGATACTGGTTTTGGATTCCGGTTGAAAGGTCAAGGTTCATTGCGAGGGTGCTTGTTGTCAGAGTGAAAAGACAAAAGCAGAGGGCGAAATTTGCACAGGAGAAAAGAAAAAGAAATTGGCCGGATATTTCTCGGCCCGGGGAAAATTTATTTAATCGATTATTCAATCTTGGTATATATAAGCGGATCGTGCAGACAATGCGGGACTCAACCGTTTAGTGTTTAGTTTGAGCCTTGAGTCGGCAGTCGTGACCAAAAGAACGGTGGGAATCCGCCCTGAGATCAACTCTCATACGAGTGCGGATACTTCTTTCAACAATAATAAGCGATGGTTTGCAAAATTGTCGTTTCTCCTCTTCGTTTGCACAAAATTTTCATAAATAAATTATGTTACATAAAAAAAGTTGAGATAAAGCCAAAGGTTTGAATCGACGATTAACAGGAAATGTTTGGAACTGTGAAACCGAACCCTTAAGGGGGTGCATTTCCGTCGGTAAGGAAGATTGTTATTTATTTTGCAAAAACGAGGAGAAAAACAATTTTATTCAAACGATAAAAGAGAAAGATAAAAGCAGCATCTTTTCCCAGACAGAACACACACATTTAGCAATCCGGAAATGTGTTTCGAAATTTGAGGAGAGCGTTGGACGTGAAAGGTTGAATCGCAAACGTGTCGCTGGCAATTAAATCGCTGTTAAATGGCTTGTCGTGACCGGAAATGATTTCGTGATTCAAACGCGATAATCATATTTTCATTGATTTTCAATTGACTTGTTTTCAACATTAGGGTTTCAAATTTTCATGAACGAAAAGCACACAAAAAACGAACAAATGTGAAATCAATCCCTAAGTAAAAATTCATTTCTTTCAACATGGCTCCATAAATGGCTCATGAATGGCGCATAATTGAACAATTTCTGACGTCATTCCTAAAGAACGTCGCAAGCATTTTTTACAGACATTTTTGGTCTGCTGAATAATATGTTGTAAAATGTTGTTGAATAATTTTTAAACAATTTATAGGAACTGTATATGAGTGGTGGTGATTAAATTATATGGGAAGAATCGTTTCTGCTCGCCAAGGCGTAGTGAAAACGCGTGAAGAAATGTGAAAATGAAATAATATAACGATCAAATATAAATAATTCGAAAATGCAAACAAGAGGTGTTCCGGTCTGAAAAGAAAATACGCACCTCGAGACTCATAACGAAAACCGAGGTGCGCAGGTGAGCGTCAAAAGCGCAAAAGCAGTAACCGTAATACAAAGAAACGCACCACGGGTGTGCATCATACTCAGCCGATATCAAGTTCAATGCCATTTATTGTTCCTCCAAACTTGTTTTTTATTCCTTTTTTAATCTAAATTTTCATTTTTTACACATTTGTGTAATGACTTCAAAATCAAAAGAAAATTAATCTTTAGACTCTACATTTTTTACCTGAAACAACTGAATTGTTTTATAAATTATACAATTAAAGAATACAAATTAAAAAATAAAAACTGAAAAAACTGGAAAAACGAGATAAATTAACTTTTTTTTTGATTGCATAATTATCTGTAAATTAATTTTAATAAGGTTGAGAAACAAAAGAAACGGCTCAATTTATTTCGCCCCGGTGGAGTTTCATTCGCAAAGGGGATTTTATTTTCAACCGAGAGAGGAAAAGGTCGAGTGAGCCATTTGACATAGTTCTGGGAAAAAGGTTCCGTTTCAAAAAGTGTGTGGAAAAACAAAAAAATGTCGTAAGATCAAAAGGAGATGTCGAGAGTGAGAGACGCACACATCCGCGTCGTGATTTCTCAAATCGTGTAATGAAATTCGTCATGCTATTGTTTTGCGACTGAGCATTACAAACTTCGCGGCCCCTGCGAAATGGTTGTTCTTTTTTTTTATATCTCGCGGATGCATTCCTCCCACACAAACACCACTCATTATCATAACTCGATATATAGGATGTCAAGTAAAAGAGCGATGACCTTACACGCGAGGCTTGATAGAATGTCGTCCGAGCAAAAACGATCGCCATCACAGACGCGGAAACAGCAATGCATTTTTCGTAATTTGCGCTCTACGCAGCGCCGAGTTTCAACTCATATAATAGCTCCTCGAGCTGCTTTGAAAACGAAGAAAATAAAAATTCCAATTGGTATCACGGACAAGTGATTCAATAAGTAATTCTTTAGTCCCCGCTAAGATAATTCCGAGGATGATTCCAATACTAAAAGAAATTTCTTCTGTTTCAGATTTTTGCAGTCATGATTCTTTCGAAAATGTTCAAATTCTCCAACCAGAGTGAGTATGAACGACGAAAACGAGTGCCTGGGAGAAAAAAAGTTCCATGTTCAAGTTACGTGTCTGGAAAAAAAAAACTTTATTTAAACAGATCTGTTTAAATTTTGTCACATCTGACTTTATCTAAAACTTGAAATAGGTTCAACCAAACTCATATTTTTTGTCTACTTAAACAAAAACACAAATTTATACAATTTAAAAATTGTTTGTCTGTTTTTTTTTATCAAGATACGGTTTATCAACTTGAACCAAATTTTACTTTAGCATATCAGAAAGTGTGTGATTAAATTTAACTGTGCAACCATTTAGAAACATCTTTGTACAGAATTTTATGCAATAAAAATATTTTAAATATATTATAATTTTATTTCATTAAACTGTGTAAAATCAGATAAAAAATAATTAAAACTAATTAATGAATGGAATGAAAATGAATCAGATCTACCTTAATAAAGTTTTACAAAAGTTTCATCACAATTGGATAAAATCATGCATGAAAATGCAAATCCCGATTAAAAAATCATACTTTTTCTGCAAACTTTTGTTTAAACTGCAGAACTTTTGTCCAATCAAGCATGTTCAGATATAGAACTTTTTTTCCCCGGAGTATGATTACAAAAAAAGAATCTCGGCATCTGTTTCATTCAAGATGATGATCCAAAATTATAACAAAAAAATGAATAAAGAATGAAAGAAACAACGAAAACGAAAAAAGGTACAAAAAAGGTGAGAAAAATGGAATAGGCGCTTTTGAGAAAACTACAACACACATTGTTTGGGATTCCCACGCTCAGAAAATTGCATGCGGACGGGTATCAGACGGGCTCTGGTCCAGAGACTCTGAAACGAGGGCAAACGGTGGCGCACGAGCTCCGGTCGTGTCAAGGTCAAGGCCGTACCATCGAGGACATAATCGATGCACTTGCATCCCCTGGCTATCCGAGCTGCGTCGGCATGGTAACCGGAAAGAGGCTTGGAAACTTATGCATTTGGAGCGTGCTCCTTTTCCGGGTGAAGGATAGGTGGCTACCAACCAAATCAGATACCGTAACGACCATTAACTAAACCCGCGCCCACGCCACTCTGCTCGTCAATGGTCCAGTGGGAGGCACTGATGCATTTTCATCACCCACAAAATATCGTCGAAGCTGCTGCGACTCATTAAAAAAAAACTTCATTCAAAAAGAGACTTTACAAGAAGAAAAAAAAAAAAAAAAAAAAAAAAGAAAAAAAAAAAAAAAAAAAAAAAAAAAAAAAAAAAAAAGGTAAATGAAGATGTCAAATTGAAGTTGGCAAAAAAGGATCCGTCCTATTTGAAATGTTGCAATCTCGTGACGTTTCAAGAGTCGTCGAAATTTTTCGTTTATTTGACAACCCATCAAGATGCCGAGGTTCTGATGGAACCGAGACTTTATGAGAGTGAAAATTTTGTTCATTTTTCTTTCTTTTAGGGCACTAAAATGACGAGCGCCACCGGAGCGATAAGTGGTGGCGGAAGTGGCGTCGGAGGAGCTCTCAGTTTGATGGGATGTGTCAGAGAGGCTTCCCCACCTTTGGACCATCGTTCTCTACCTGTCGGTCATGCAGATTTTACAGCTCAACGAAATACCGCTGCCAATGTACTGCCAAAAGGTACACACACAATTGAATGTCAATATGAGATCTGTATTTGAAAAGTGAAACTATTTTTAGTATTTAAAAAGAAAGAAAAAAAAACAGACAAAACAAATACTTTGAACTTTTCTGAATATTTATGAGAAATGCATGACAATTTGATTTGTAAACAAAATAAATAAAACGACTGTCAAAGGAACAAAAGAAAATTAAAAAGTGTTGAAATGTTGTAAGCTCGAAAACAAAACTGCACATTTCAGTTTAATGAAATAGTTTGTTTTATGACAACTTAATTTCGTATCAAAATGAAAAAAAAAAAAACGATTGTCAAAGGAACAAAAGAAAAGTAAAAACTGTTGAAATATCAAAAGTGCAAATATAAAACTTTAAAGTATATTCCAATGAAAAATAAAAGAACTAATGAAATGTGAAATTTCATTTTTGATCTTTTCGGATGAAAGCCCTGGGACGTATGATAAGACTTAAGAATATATACAAGAGAGTTTTGGCCTGGCGAGATGTTTTAGGCGCGAGTTAAATATAGATGTTTTGCATCACAAATTGTTCGCTTTTACATTAGGGATGCTGTCGCGGCCTCTATTTTTGTAATCTGAAAAGTGCATTCTGTGAGCTGAACAGGCTGAACAAGACTATTTGCAACGAGGGGGCTGAGGGACAATTCATTCATAGCTACTCGCGCTTGCGACACGATATTGACAGTGTTATCTCTGGCCTATTTCACTCAAAGAGAAATCGAACGTAGGGAAGCGGACTCGAAATAATTCAGATCTTTCTGACACTGTTGTTTTATGCAAATTTCATTCAAGCAAAATATTTCAATAGAAACTAAAAAAGAAACAAATAAAACGAAACAAAATTGGATGCACAAAAAATGAAAGAAAAAAAAAGGATTAAAAAAGAAGCAAGAATAAGAGAAAACATGAATGAAATTAAAGGTTGACAAAAAAAAGGTTGTAGCAGAAAAAAAAATCATCCAGCGATCTGTTATGTTTAAATTAGACAAGCGGAAGCACGAAAAACTTCCTGAAAAAAAGAAAGATGTGGGTGAAAAAAAGTGTCAATGTTTAATCGGGAGGGGACGAAGAAAGATAATAAGATTTGGAAGCTGAATGGCTCGCTATAATTAGTTGACACGAATAACGCAATATGTTAGATGGCGAGAGTGATTAATTAACTTTTCATGGTGTCGAATTTCAGAAACAAAAAAGAGACGCTTCCATCCATTAAAAGGGCTGCGGAGGATTTTCCGACGAAAGAGTCGCGGAGCAGCGGACACGCGCCTCGCTGGCAGCCTGAGCGACCGGGACGGTGATCTGTTGGCACGTGCCAATTGTGAAGTTACTTTGAGATATCCGGTAGGAAGATCCGACGAGGCACGCAGCCGAAGTGCCAGTGAACTGCTTACCGACTCCAACGAAAGAGACAAGTCAGTCTATTTTTAATCTCACTTTAAATACCTTTTCGGCGATGCAATAATAATAAAAGTCTGGAGTGTAAGGATGTTGTGTTTTGTCGCTGTTTTCATTTTGTCCTAATTTTTTTTCACTACAATTGGAAGCTTAAAACAATACATCGAAATAAACATATGAATATGAAAATATCATTTTAGATTTTCACATTTAACCCGTTTTATATCTTGGACATCAAATGAGTTATCGTAGAAGCTAGATGTTGATTGCTGATATTTTAGCACGAATAAAAATGCGAAATCAAGTCATTTGTTGAGAACATTTCTTGTTTAAATTGAAAAATTTTAGTCATTAATTTGTATGTTATTAAATTTTGTGTTATTATTATGTATGGAGATACATCATGACGAAATGACTTAATAATATGATAGAAAATGTTATATTTAATAAGTGACAATGTATGATTCTAATGCGACGTTTTGTTTTTGCAGTGCTTATCACCAGCAGAGCATTTTGGAAAATGCATACTCCAAATTTCGCGGTGGAGCAGGTCAACTGTCGGTATCACACGACAGCATATTCCCGGGAGAAGTACCACAAATACGACCGCTAACGTCTCTTGATACGCTGACCACAACTGACGTAGGTATCACGTGAAAGTTCTAGGTTTAGTTTTGATCAAACGGTTGAAAATCAGAAAAATAATGGAAATTTTTGAACTATAAAGCTGACGTGATTTGAAAATCATGTTTGTTGGACAACAACGATTTGGTTTATTACAATTGAAAAATGAGAACATGTAAATGCTTTTTGCACAGGTTTCAATTTCATTTTATCATCGCGAAGTTTAAACATTATCAGCTTTTGAAACTAAAATTGTTTGTATGAAAAAAAGTGAGTTTTTATCGTACACCTTTTAACAGCTCATTTATTTTACTTGGTAAATCCCACATTCATTGACAGATTTCATGAAAATCTTTCAATCCTTCGCTTTTTTTCTACAACTCTGAAGACTTTTGTACTCAGTATTATTAACGATCGATCTTGAAACTTGTTATTCGTGAAAAATGTATTTTCTATTGCACGTTTTTTTAACAAATAAAAATCAGTTCTTTTTGTGGTTTGTTTAATTTCGTTCTATCAATGACGGAGGAAAAAGTTTCATTGTCATAATTGTATTGTGAATGTTGCAATCGAAATGTTTTGAATAAACGTTTAAAAATAAACGTTGATGTAAATTCAAACAAAACCGATAAAGAAAAAACTACGTGCAAAATATTGAATGTTTTTATTAATAAAGTTTGTTAAATGGCTGTTTATATATAAAAATTATATATAAAATAAAATCGCAAAATTGTAAGTTTTACAATCTGCAAAGAACACATCATTTGTTAATATTTTTTAAATAACATTTTAACCCGATCTTTAAGAGATCATATTAAATTAATCAACAAAAGAATTTTGTAATCAGTTGTAATACCTTGATTCGTTAATCTCTGTTACTAAATATGAATTTTTTTGAATATTTATTGCCTTATTAATTTTTTTAGTAACTAAATTTTATACAAAATTTATGGTTCAAGATATAAAAGTTCTACCTTTTTTAGATAGATAAAATTCTTGAATGTAGATATTTAATCTACAATAAATTTTCATTTAAAATAAAACTAACACTCGAACTAACAACTATTCATTCGTTATCTCCGAATATTAAAGCAGTTTAGAAATAAATTTTGCATTAAACCAAAAGTTATTCATTACAAGTAACATTGTAAATTCAAAAAGCAAAGAAACGACTGGCAATATTATATATACTTCCATAAATAATTCAAGTTTAGAAAATGCTCTTGAATTTTATTCTTTTTTTATACACCACATAATACCTATACTTCGAACACAAAACTGTTTCATATAAATATTGATATTTTACAATCAAATAAATTAAATTTATCAATAAAATAATTAATTAATTGCATTATGTTATTATTTTCATTATTTCATCTTTTATTTCTAGAACTTATTATCATTAAATTTCATATCAATGTGAAACACTTCAAAACCGCATCCGAATTGATTTTCAATTTTGCGCAACGTACGAACGAACCAATTGCAGAAACATATCAATCTCATTTATCAATTGAAATAAGATACAAGAAAGAAAAGAAGGATGAAAAAAAAAGAAAAATGAATTCGTATTCAATTCTGAAACAATAGATAGCAGTTCATCAAATTAAAACAAAGACCGAACCTTTCTCCAATGAAATTCTTACAAAACACACATAAATAAATAAATAATTATTTGCCGAGCGAGTTTATTCAGCGAGTTGAGAAGAAAACTCGCTCGTCTCGATCATCATCGCTAGTCAGTTATTTATCCGAGCATTATCAATAAAGTTATTGCACTTTTTTTTTTGTACGGTCTCCCCTACTTCAGAATCTCGGAGCGTGACTTGGATGTTCTGTTCTTGGTGCTGTAGCAAACTGAAAAGCGTTCACCGAGGAGCGCTCAGTCACGTTTTAATCGGTGCCGAAGACGGTGTTTTATCGATGCCAATACCGTCAGCCTGACAAAACGCAACTGTTACCTCGCTCAGTGTAATCGTGAACTTAAATCTCCGAGTTTATCCGGCTTCATTATGAGATTCCTCCTGAACGTAATAACTCATCCTTAATTATACGACTCGTCCGAGTGCATTTTGTTGATAACATTTATCGTTATCAGCGATGATAAAGCCTGTAAAGTTCTTATCGTTGGTGTTGTTCGGTTGCGCTCGTTGATTCGATTCATTTCACTGTCGACTTGATATCAATCAACATTTGTCGTACAATCGCGCTTTCTTTCGATGGAGCACGCCAGTTTGGAACTCGAAAATACCGGTGTCTTGGCGAGAGTAAAAAAAGTAAAAACAAAAAAACTAAAACTAAAAATAATAAAATTGTACGAAACTTTTATATAAATTCGTATAATCCAAACTAATCCGACACCAACGAAAGTAAAATGCAACGCCATTGTAGTTTGAAGTGGAAATTTGTTGAGTGCTTTAATCGGTTATAGAAGAGTGTAATTTAATTGATGTGTGCGCAATTATCCAACCAGATGTTTTGTTATTAAAAAGTGCTCGCACTTGAAAGCGAGATGCGTTTTCTCGTTCGTGATGCGCGTTCATTTAACACAGTCCAAACACTCCGCGGCGCGGGTTTGCGTTAACCACAAGTGTTCCGCCCTAGAACCCGATGAAAGTATCGAAATGTCTGTTGATAGCTGGTTCTCATCTGATGTTTATGATTCTTTCAGCGAAGGCAGTCCAAAGCGCAAGAGGAAGCCGAAACCAAGGACCACAGTCATCCTAGTAACAAATCAAAACTGTCCCTACGGGTGAGTTTAAACAATTTAAGAAAGAAAACCCCTAAAAAAATATTTAAACAATTAAAAAATAGAACTAAATTTACAGATCCAAGAAAATTGAAAATTGAAAAAATTGAAAAATTATTTTAATAAAAATGAAAACATTTAATATGATGTAGAAGGTAGTCGAATAGAAATGTGTGGTAATTGTGTTCTGAACATTGGAAATAGATGTTTTGTATGAGGAAACTAATTTATGTTGAAGTAGAAAGTTTTTAGATTTATCATTCACTTTTTTTTTGCACCCGTGCCTTAGACGGGATAGTTGTGTTTTTGTTATTCGAATGTAGACGAACGTAGAAATGAACGAACGTTTTTTTGTCATAGGTGCTGGAGCAAATAAAAACTGTCATTGAAAATCGTAACCAGGTGGCTCATCTCAATAGTACCACGAGCAATCCTGCTTTGCACGTGAGTTTTACTTTTAAAATGAAACATTAAAAAATGATTATAAAATCCATTCAAGTTATTTTTTTAATGGACGAAATTTGTTTTTCTTTTTAGATTAACAACGAGCGACAAAATCAAGACACCGTCGAGGTAAGACGATAAAGAATTGCTATTTGTTACACAATTATCTTGCGAATACAATGCCTTGATCCAATAGGTATTGTCATGCATTCATTTAAAAAACTTGAGTATTTTTTATCGAGACGATTGATGAAATTAATTCGAAATTAATTGGTTCCTTTTCAGCCAATGCCTGTTAAATTAAATCTATAAGTCAGTTTAATAAAAACCAATACATTTAAAATTAAGATAATTACCAACCGGAAACATATAACAGAATACATTAAAATTAAATGTAATTGTTTTCTATTGCAGGGTCGTTTTGCACACTTTGAAAAACACAATGCCAAGCTCTATGAAGAAATTAAATCTAAGGTAAGATTTTTATTAATTTCCTCTTAATTTTGTTTCAACCATTTGAACAAATTCTGTGGCTTGGAAGTGAAAACGGATAATCTTCATTCTTGAATTCCAAAAAATTCAATTAATGAATCTTTTTCAAATTGATTGTTGAAATCTTTTAAAAATATTTCTTGAAACATTTGTAAATTGGTTTTGCCTCAAAGCCACAGAATCATTCAATTGAATTGGTCAGATTAAGTAATCACTTCAAGATTTTTTAAAATCCTACTCTTGAGACAAACAAAAAAAAGTGAATTGTTCGAACATGTTTTGGTATTGGTCCACTATGAAGCATCATCCATCTGTTTTCTTTAGCAAAAGAATGCTCTGGCTCTTGCACATAAAGTGTGCTCTTGAATGGAGATCAGTCAAGTATGTTTGTACCGTTATTTGGCCCGATGCATTTGCAACGAACCAATCAGTCGTAACGCCCATCGATCAAACAAAAAGAGATCATCCAAAATTGGTCCAAAAGTTGATACATTTTCAATTCACCCGTTATCTTTTGGCTTCTTAATTTGACCAATTAAAATTTAATGTTAAATTTTATGAGGGGACGTCAGTTCCCGCCTGGTGTTCTAGTTGGAGCAGTCGGTAAAGGAGTTTTCTATTTAAGATAAATTAGTTGAAACTTTTGATGAGAAGAAAAAAATATTTTTGATATTTTAGTGGGAAAAGTAGAAAATTTGGGATAAAAAAATGTAAAATAATTTTTGGGGTCAGTTAAAAATCCTCTTATACTGAGGAAGAAGTTTGCATGATAAGATGATAAGAAGATGAAGATGAAAAAAATGTATGAAATTGTATAGTTCAATTAATTGATAAAGTTGTTTTTTTTTTTTTTTTTAATTACCTTGATAAGCATTATGTAGTGCAGTTTTGAAGGTATTAAACTTGAAGCTAAAAGTGAAAGGTAGAACAAGATGCACAGATTATACAGTCGAAGTTGATTCCTGATCGTTAATTTGAGTTTCGAGTAACTGATCTCATTGACTTAATTCATCGCTGATTATTCAATAAGTAATATTATTTTTATTTTCGTATTTTAATGAAAAAAAAAAACGATTTCAGTTTTCATTTAAGAAATCCTTAAATTTGCTCATCGCAGACCTTTACAACCGGATAGTATTCTTTTCTCGCTACATTGAAAGTTTGACATTTCAGTTTCATTGAACAATTGACATTTTCAGTGCTAAAAAACGAACGAAATTAAAAATAGGAACGAGAATCAATTTAGTCAATTAGTCGCTATCAAAAACTTCATTTTCAAAACTCAACGTTGTACTAGAAAATTTGTCGCAATTTCTTTTCTGTTATCATTGTTTATGTTTATTGTAATTATCTCATAACCATATGGTTCACTTGCATGTTCAGTCAAAAAAAATGTTTCATAATGATTATTTGTAACTTTGTGTTTTTCAACTTGTAAACATCAAATACCAACATAATTTCCGTACATTTGAATGAGTGGAGTATACTTTTTGCGAATGAATAACAAAGCGCACCGCCACGGCGAAACGAGAAAGGGAAAGTTCGTGATTGCATTTGCAGTATAATATCACTGTATGTGTTTTTAGAGAAATCGTCTTAAAGCGAGATTTAATGCGGTGCTATTTTAGTGATTGTTCGCTTATGATAAGTCTCACCTGTTCCAATTCTATTTTTGCGAATTAATGTAAATTCGGTCCTGACTGCCATGCACAGCATGACAAAATTGTGGTTTTATAGATACAAAGTCATACTTTCGATTTCTGACTAGCAGTTCTTAAATTTGTATAAATAAATTATGAACAAAAATTTTGTTTTGTTGAATTAAAATAGTCAACATTCAACAAAATTGTAAATAAGATGAGTTCTTGATTACACTCGAGTGTTGATGAATAATTTTTCGATTTACATTTTTATATTAAAAAATATGATAAACAGTTAGTTATTAAGCAATTAAAATTTTATAAAAGTGAAAAAAATAGAACAAAAATTCATTTAATTATAAATGCCAATTTGTGTTATTTTATGCTATTTTAGTAAGATTTGATATAAAATCAAAATGAAACCGATCGTATTCTAAATTTTTCAAAGGAAACTAAAAATATAAAAGATCATCCAAAAATGAAAACTGATTAATTGCTTGTTTTTTGAATGATGAAAATTATGCGTGAAATTTTTATTTCGGCTGTAGAAAAGCCATATGAATATTTGTCAGGTTTAGAAATTTTAGAAATGTCGTGTACGTACATTCTAGAAACAAAAAAATGCTAATCGCGATGAGAGATGTGTTTAATCGAAAATAATCTAACCAACTTAAACAGGAAGAAAAGTCACACAAAATTTAATCCAATTTTCTTGCTCATTGGCGTATGATATTTGTTATTAATTTTTGTTTATTTTAACAGAAAATTGGAGTTGTTAGACTGATATTTACTAAACCAATTCATTTAGAAAGTATTAAAACCCGAGATAGTAGCCAATTAATTTCGTTCAAACGTCCGCACTTTCGTTTTTTCTTTGGAATTTAATGTTATCGATTCCACACATTTGTTTTCTTCGTTTTTTCTTTATTTTTTGAAACTTGTGATTTTAAATAAAAACAACAATATTTAGAATTAAAATAAAGTGTAAATTTCTATCTATAATAATAATCTAACAAAATAATAAATTAAATAATAAAATACAAATCTAAAATAGTCAGACTTTAATCTAATTTAAGATACTGTAAGTTTTAAAATGAGTATTTTGATTTTGAATTCAATTTGTATGATATGAAATAATGAGTACTAGCCGAAAAGTCGGTACAGTTTAAATAGAAAAAAAACCGTTTGTGAACATATGTAATAATGTTTCTGAACCATAGTAATAATTAAGCTCTCCCTCCACGGATAGGTAGACACCGTGGCTTGATATCACATTGCAGCCAGGCCGCGATTGTACTAGACGTCAGTCCCCGTTAGCCATCGCAACATGCGACATGGTTTCGAGTACGCGATCCTACCAGTAACCCGGCAATCGTTTTTACCCGTCACTCGGTCACGATCTCAAGTCTGACAAATTACATCACGTCGCGGATCTTTCTTTATCAGCTGTTTTATATATTTATTTAAAAACACATTTTGCTTCTCGTTTGTATGCCCCCTTTCGCGTACAAGTGATGGTTCGTTTTTCAATAGAAACGATTCAATTGTTATTTGCAATTCGGTATGGTGTTAAACAGTTTCTAAATGTCGATTATTTGTTGTTGCATTCACCTCTCAAGGATTTTTTTCTCGGTTGTTCAACTTGTTGAGATACTTTCGGTTTAGTGAACCGTGATTTTTTCATTTCTTTATCGTTATAAATATTTCGGAATGTTTTTTTTATTAATGACTCAAATAATTTTATAAAATTATATCGAATCACTTTTAATAACCACAAATGGTAATTAAATTGCAATGAAAAATCTAATTTCAAGATTGACACTTGATTCGAAGGTTGGGAAAGTATAATTCAGAGTTGCAATTTGCAACGATGAAGAAAAGTTCGTTAGAATGGTTGTAATTGGCGTTCTTTTTTTTTCACAATGCGGCATTTCAATCATTCGCCAAACTTTTTGTTTCGGTTAAATAATATTTATACGTCCGCATCATTGTTTGGTGCAATTTAACTTTTTATATGTTCTTGGTACACTTAAATGTAATTGTCACTTCTCACCTATTCAGAGTGCTCATTGTCGTACCATTCTCACACACCTTTTATTTCAGATTGCATATAACATTCTTTTTTTTTCAATACTATCAAATCAATCTCAACTATTTTTTCCGGCATTTTCTCTTTCACTTTTTACTTATTAATTGCTTATCAACAATAAAAACCAGTCCAATTAAAAGTAATGATAAAAAAAGTCATTATGTAAGCCCGAAAAATGATTTTTTAAAATAACTTTTCAAAAATGTAATTTTTAGCAAATCTGTGGAATTTTTATTATTATTTTTAGTTATTTTTAGTTATTTTTAGTTAAATCATTATAAAAAGTTAAACAAAGTTACAAGAAAGTTGCAAAAATCACGAAAAAAAAATTTTTTATAGCTGTATTTAAATCACACGTCGATTCAAATTAGATTGAGAAAAAAGTTGCGAAAATGTTGACATTTCTTCATTAGAATGAAACTTTTATCTTTTGGGATAACAAAATGCAACAAAATTCGGCGATCAATCAGACCGGATCGGTTGCATTGTAAGATACAACAGACTCTCGGTCTCAACACCGATAGAAAATAACATGATTTCGTGGCATGCGTTTCCTCTTCCTCGCATCGCTTGGCAAACGCACACTTTGGAACACTTGCCATAACCGGTGGGTTCTGCGAACCAAAGTTTCGTCCTTGTTTGTACTAATCAAACATCCAATTATGTTTTTCAATTAAAGCAATAAGTAATATAATTATATATAATACTATTAATAAATTAATAAATGATATAACAAAATTGAAATGAACTCGGTGAATGTTATTCGAACAAATTCGGACGTTTCAAAGCAGGGACTGAAATATGACGGTTTCCCTAAACCCATTATGTAACAAGGAAATTGACTCCGATCGAGGAATCTGTTATTTTTGTTATGTAAAAATTTCCTATTATAAATGATCATCATTTTTTTTCTGTTCAAACTTAATTTGATTTGATTTCTATTTTGAAATATTTATTTGAAACGGTGTTTTCTTTCAAACGTTTTTGTTCTAATGAGGTTCCGTACAGTCAAAATCAAGATAAAGGCCGCAACATGTCACGCAATCGAAAGTACGTCTTTCTCTTGTTGTAAAGATAATTCCGCCGAGTTCAGGAAAGTATTATTTTATCTAATCGAAACGTGTCGCCTCTTTTGTGACGATTTATTGCAATCTGTCTAGTTCCTTTGCAAACCTTGGATCTCCTCGCGTGGAACTTCTGTTTTCGATCAAACAAATTCCGAACGTTGTTTTTCCGTGAAAAAATACCGATTTAGATTTTAACCTGGTGAAAAGTCGGTCTCCGCTTTTGAATATCATTTAGCTGCATCTTGGCACATTTTCTGTTACAACAAAAGCGCGGAAATGCGAGCGCGCCTCCGACTAAGTATAAATAAACACACATCCTTTTATTCATCTAACGTCTACTCATTTTCACGGTTGTAATTGAAGCCGATTTTTAAACCTACTTGATGTCAAGGCAAATTCATACGTCTCAGATTTCGCAATTGGAAAAAAAAATGTATTCACATTTTTCTCAAAGTTATATTTATTTTTAAATATTCATTTTTAATTAAAAATTGTTTAATTTTTCAAATTTACCAAAAGAGTAAACCAATTAATAACTAATTAAATAAAATTTTTATTATTTTGTATTCTATGTATTTGTTTGTATTCTAAACAAAAATTAACCTCATGTTTGTTACATTCACAAAGGCGTGAAGAAAAAAAAAAGAAAAAAAAACAGTTAATGTATAGAAAAGTGATTTGTTTAGCCGAGGAAAATCGAAAGACTGATTTTGAATTCAGAAGCTTTGACACAAGGACCCGTGTCGGTGAAAATGTGGGCGTGAGCGTGGGCCGCCGTGCGCAGACCATCTTTCAGAAAGAACGTTGCTTTTACAAACACTTCGCCTTTCTTTATTGCATTTCAATGTTTCATCTCCAATTAAAATCTGCCGTTTGATTCACACTTTGAATCGCATTTTCAATCACGTCTCATTCTTTCACCACTAATGAATCATTTTATTTTACAATCGCCAATTGAGTCCTGCCTTGGGTGAATGCAACCATTTAAAATTTTATTAATTAATCAATTTATAATTTCAATCTGCATCAAGTTATATAAATCATACCTCGAATTACATTGAATCGTAAACTTCAATTGACAATTAAACATCAAAAGATAACATTAAAATAAGAAATAAAATACTAAAGTACGAAATAAAAAAAATTAAGAAATTGAGAATTAAAGCAACATCATTGAGAGACACTTTTATAAATCATTACAGAAAATTGCTCCGAGTTTTAAATGATGAGATAAGCTGAAAAAAACAACAATAAAAAAACCGAAAAAAGAAGAACCTGAATGAGTGCCGTAAAAATGATCGTGTCTCACCAAGAGACAAGTTCAATATCATCAAACATCCGAGCGATAATCGAGCAATTGAATTTGAATGCCGTTGAGAATAATCGAAGAAAAAAGTTGGGTAAAAAAGAGAACATGGTGCCCCTGTCCGCGAGGGCACCGAAAGTCAGCATAGGCGTGTACGGGTGGAAAAATTCGGACTACCAGTACTGCAGCGAGGGCAACAATTTTAGTCCAAATGTCGTTGGAAGGAGGATCGAAGTCAAACCGATCTCACCACCTCCCGTGCACAAAAAAGTCGCGAAGGTAAAAGAAAAGAGCAAGTTTCGTGAGATGGAACGTTTCTTTTTTTTGACGATAATTGAAGTGTGTTCATAAACTTTTTACGAGCTGATTTTAATCATGTACTAGTTATATAACTAGTGTGATTATAGACTCTGGTGCTGGTAAAATAACACGTTCAGAACATACAACCGGTTTAGGCTGATCTCGGTTAAGTAGGCAACGCGGCTTATACCGTTAGTACCCGCGCACATACATCGTCCAACAACTGAATTACACGGTTCATTGCATCCAAAGAAAGAAATGATACAATAAACGGCACAACCGGACGTTTTTCTACGTACAAAATGCTCAATATCAGAATACTAGACTTGTCATTATCAGCAAACTTTTTCCCCTTTTCTATTAAAATTAATACAAAATTCTAATAAAAAATTACGACCTATCCCCTTCTTGAAACTTAATTTTGTTCTTAAAAAAATGAACATTTTTATCAGTAAAGGTGAATTTATTTTATTTATTAGTTTAGTGATTTGATTGAAAATAAAAATTATAGTTTAGAATTGATTAAAAAAGAAGGTTTGAAAAGTATAATTTGGATCATTTAACCGGTCGAGAATAATTGAGTGTAGAATAAAAATGGGTTTTAATTGAACTTTTCACGAATTAGCGAACAAAAAATTAACGCATAATGTGTTTATTGTTTCTTACAGGTAACGAGGCCAGTTAGAGAAATTTCCGAGCGCACGGATACCTCAAATAAGGATGATTTGCGTAAGTGTTATGTTAGATTATTTTCATGATACTGTAATCCCGCAATTATGTTGCAAGGAACTTAATACGCCGGTGTATTTTTAGTTCGCAAAATCGTATTAGAAAATTAAATGAGTTCATATTGCGCGGCTCATAATTACTCTCTTATTTTTGTGTGAATTGTTTTGCAATTGAATGAATAATAGAGGGATCTTATAAGATTGATAATTCACTCCGGCGCTGAATTTATTTCAGTTTTGGTTGAGAAAGAGGAACCCAACATATTTTATAAAGCCATATTAATTAAATAGAAATCTCTATCAAACTGTATGGCTTATGTAAAAGTTGATTGTACTTTTGCCGTTACCACATACTAATACATTTTTCATTATTCAACTGAAATAATAAAATTTGCAATTCTTTCTTCAACTACATAAAATATATCTCAATTCCAAATTTGTAATTTAAAATTTAATTAAAAAATTTAAAATAAAAAATTTTAATTTAATTTAAATATTTGTTTCCTTGCAATAACAAATGTTATTACAAAGGAATTAAAAATTAAAAAAATTTTAATGTAAGTTTAAAATTACACTTAAAGTTGATTATTTGATGGAAATATAATTCATTAAAAATTGGAATTTCAGCGGAACTGGAGACAGGATGTCTAAGTCACACAGCAGCCCATCATCGTATGGCCGTGAGGCCCAAAAATCGTCGGCCCCCGAAGTCAAAACGGTCAGTTTCCCAAAGCAGCACGGGCGCCTCGACGAGCCTCATCACGACCATCACCGAGAGCACCGACGACAGCGGTATCATGGACAGTCTCGAGTTGGCCAGTGCGACCGACAGTGTGGCGAACAGCGCGAGCAGTTCGCCTTCAGCTGGGACCAAGTCCGCGCCGATAATTCGGCGCAAGTCAAGTCGACTGTCGAGGAGCTCCGACATCTTCGAGGAGCTGGAAAGTCGACTCTCGAGTTCGAAGAAGACGCCGGGCAGCTCGGTGTCTCTCTCGCCTGACAGCTTGGACAGTCTTCAGGGTCGTCAGGACGAGGATAAGAGCACCGAGGACGAGGAACTACCGCGGGCCGCGGTGAGGAAGTCATTTTCTGACGTGTCCGAGCAGTCGCCGAGGAGGGCCTCGCCCCATTCCATGGACAGTTTAGAGGAATCTTCGCCGCAGTCCAACTGGTTGTTGAAATCGGAGAAGGATAATTCGAATGAGATGGATGATGGGAACTCCAAACCGGTCCCCAGGAGACGGAGGTACCTACCGTCCACCATGTCCAAATCGTCGGACAGCCTAGAGGTGTGCAAGGACGACGAACGGTCAGAGTTAACCTATAAGAGCAGCTGTAAGCTCATATCAAAGTCAACCGAGAGCTTTCAGCATTCAGAATCCGGCCGGGATATGTCACTGATGAACGTGGAGATGCGAAAGAGGAGCAGCACCTCGGACGTGAGCTTGCCGAGGTCACGACGACTCAGCGACAGTAAACATTGCGCACAAAAGTTGGCCGACAGTTTGGAGAGGATGAGCGTGGCGAAATCAAACAATTACAATTCGGACGACGGCGACGTGGAGATGAGGAAGGTCGTCGAGAGACCCTTCAGACGGAGCAGCGACACCAGGATGTCCTCCGAGAGTTTCGATAATCTTGATATGGAGGACAACAACTCGGAGGCAAGACAAATTCGGCGGACCTCGAAACGAGCGTCCAGTGTGACCTTGGACGTTGGGTCGCCCAGTGTAATTGAAGATAAAAGGATCGTCGGGGTTGTGAGGAAGCCGCCGCATCCCCCTGGTAGGTTGCAAAAATCTTCGGAGAGCTCGGAGCTCGGGAGCACGGATACGCTCGATTCTGAGATGAGGAACAAGTCTTCTGGCAGCACGGAGACACTCGATAGCCTTGACAAGGACTTGGACCAGGATAAAAAAGATGAGGATGTCGATAACGACGAGAAACAAGATAAAAATGTAAGAGATTGTGATTTTCGAAACTGAAAACTTTTTGTAAATATAGACATTTGGACAAGTTGAAAATATTTTAAAATTTTTTATTTGGTTCACAGGGTTCCTGGTCGGGAGGCACGTCAGCAGACGATTCAGGTCACGTGGACGAGTCAGACGATGGAAGCAAATCACTGATCTCCAACTCGGAGAAATACTGGAAGTCCCCGGACTCGAAGGACAATCTGGACATCCATCAGCTTTTGGCCATCACGATAGTCTCGCGAATGGCTGACAACGGGAACGAAAAACGTGAGCTGTTCAACAAGAAGCAACAAAATCCACAACAAAAACTCAGCCGGTCGGTTGCGAATTCGCCTGCAACGAAATCCGAGGACAACAAGATGCTGTTCAATAATCTGATGGGCAGCAACAACGACGAGGATCTGCAGAACATGCTCAATGGAAATATATCAGAGGTCTCCACGGACACGAAAAGTTTTAAAGACAAATTGTTCATGTTCGAAAATCTTGGAAAGTGAACGAAAAAGAAAAAGTATTCGAATAAAACAAAAAAGCAAACAAAAACACTTTTACTCATGATTATGGATAATCAAATTTTAATAACGGACTATGTTCGCGATTGTCAATGTGATATTATAGATTTGTTTTAAGATTTTCAGTGATCCCTTGATAGACTTGAGAGTTGATTTACTGATACTAATGTGGATTGCTGTTGAATAGATTAGATCCATAGTTGTACAAAAAAACTAAACGCCTTATTTCGCCAACTTATTTGATTATGATGGATACCACTACTTCCGAATCGGTAGATGAACTTTGTCCAATTCTTTCAACAATTTTTTATTCTACTTGTAAATATAGTTATTGACTTATGTTAATTGTAAGTAAACAGAAACGTAAAGTATATTGTAAACTGTTTTTTTTTCGACTGACTTTGTAATTTTGTGTTACTTGTTCATGCTTATTTATACATTGCAAACAGAAATTGATGTCGAAGTATGCATTTTGTAAGTTCACTGCATTTAATTGTGTATTTCAATTCAGACATACAATCTTACAGTTACATTAGATTTCGGCAAATTATGAGATGCATATCAGTGTAGTAAAATTTGTATAATCGAAACCTTCGTTTTGGATAGATTATCTATAGCTCTTATAGTTTGGTCTTTGCAATGCATGAAACGTACGTGGAAAAACGGAAGGAAAGTTTTGATCCATTTCAGGACTTACTTTTTCGACGATTTTAAAAACCTAACTATGATTCATTTATATTATTGAAATGTATTTATTGTAAAAGAAACTGAATTATTTATTGATAAAAAAATGATCAAATCACTTGAAAAATTGTAACTTGTAAAACCTGGTGTATAATACAAATGTATGAATTTTAATATATCAAAAACCATAAAAGGCTTAATGTATCATACAAAAAAGAAGATGAACATGATATAAGTTCATGATATAATTTTTTGTCACAAAAACAAAATCATTCAATATTAACAAAAATTGAATATTGAAGAAAGTGAAAGAAGAAAATGAATTCGACGGTTATTTGTGTTCATTTTTTAATACTACAAATTGCATGATTTGGAACAAATCTGGAACATTTGAAGGTCTAAATTAAGCCTTTTACGTGCCTTAATTGTTGAGAAGGACTGATTCAAACAAACAAACAAAAAATATCTTTAAAAACCTTTAACTGCTGTTATTGAAATTATATTATAATGATTTTATTGATTTAAAAGAAAGTGTGAATGTATATATATATTTCGGTATACTCGCAGGTGAAAATTCATCAGTGTTTATCAAAAAGTTATATGAATATAATATAGAAAAGTTGAGCTATGATGTACATATAATTGCCATCATGATTTTGTTCAATAAACAAGTTGATCGAATGAAATAAATTATCGTTTACGTTTTTGTTTCATCCTCATGACATTTTTTAACGGACTTACCAGTGATGAACATTTCCTAAGATTTATCTGCCCTACCTGCAAAAATGAACGAAAATGCAGATAAATTTTAATTTTATTTACTTATTTTTAAAATTGAACACTGTCCGTTTTTATAATGACAACAATAAACAAAGATGCATTTTGTTTTTATTTTATTTTTATTTTTTTTAATAAAAAATGTTTTCTGCAATGACAAAGGGCAACAACTATATATAATTGTTTTTTTCTCACCTTTTGAAACGAAATTCTGGCGTGTTTTTCTTTCTGCAATTTTCCTCTGTTGCGATAAAAAACGTGTGTCAACAATTTTTTCTCACGATTTATTTTTCTTCTTAAATAATCACATCACTACACTAAACTACACAACACTACATTAAAAATACACTTCACCCGAATTGAATTTCACTTCACTGTTCAACATGCAAGTTGAATTTGTACTTAATACTACACGCCAATTCGCGAACTGCGACTGCGACGCCATCTTGGTTTCAGCGATCTGTTCGCCGGGTTCAGGTTTCACAACAGAAACTCCGTGATCTAACGAAACAATATGTTCTGCGAAATAAAAGTGGTTGAAATGACAATATAGTGAGAATGCTGGAATCGAAAACATAACATTCGACTTCCTGGGAGAGAATCAGAAATAGTTGCGATCAGTTCCGACCGTCCCGCCAACCGACCGAGCTGAACTTGGCGCGCGGTCTACCTTTCTCGCGCATGCGCCAACTTCGCGGTTCCCTCTTCAGTCTTTAGCAGCGCCGGGCGCTGAGTCAAAACAAAACAAATTTCGCGAGGCTTTTCGCAAAAAAGAATATAATGTCAATAAGGTCAATTGAATTTACAGTGTGATAATAACAGTGTGCTATTGTTATTGTATTTATGTGTTTTCAATTCCCGTGGTCGGTTTTATTCGTGTCGTCATTGTATTGTTAGTTTTTGTGATGTGTTGTGATTAAACTATTTTCTTTTTTGTATCGGGACCGTAAAGACATTGTTCTCTAAACCAGATGAGAGTTGCAGAAAAGGTGAGTTATTATCGGTTACATTGTAAATAATAATACAAAAAAAAAATTAAAGCAAAACAAATCATAATATCAAATTACAAAGTTCATAAAAAGGTCAAATTTGACAAAAACGAAACAAAACAATTGTTGTTTTCCGTCAAGAATTATTTTTATTTAAAAAATTAAAGCAAAATAAAATATCAGAGATTACGAAGTTCATAACAAGGTCAAATTTGACAAAAACGAAACTAAACAATTGTTGTTTTCTATAAAGAATCATTTATTCATTTCATGTTATTAACACACTCATCTGACAAAAGTTGTGCATAAAATTTTGAATTACTGATCGAAAAGTTATAATATTATTTACTTTTGACAATGATTGTTGATATCATAAATTGTGTCTAAAACAGTTCTCAGTACAATTTATTTTTGTTTTTTTTTTTCAATCAAAAATTCTACACGATTAACCATCAATGTTTATCATGTTTATTTTATTTTTTTGAGCAGTATGTAGAATGTAGATATGGTAAATATGTTACGACATTAATTGCTATTCTCAGTATATTAGTACCGATAAAATTTCTGTTATAAATTAAATCCACGTGTCAATATATATCAATACATCTCGTTAAAATTATCTAATGGAAACAATTTGAATATCGTTTCATAAACATTTCTTATACAAAATAAATATAACTTCCGAATCACATATTTATTTTCTCTCTCTGTGTTTTCTCGCTGATATTTAAATTTGACGTTTAATTCTACGGATACAAACTCTTGACTACATAATCATCTACACCTCAGGGGTTTTCATGAGTGCAATCCTAATCACTCACACTTACAGTTTTACATTCAATTTGGACCAAGTGATTGTTGTTTTATTTATTATTAAACATCTCTTATAGTCAAACTATCCCAACGTCAAAAAAAAGTTTAGTCGGGAAAAAAACTAAACTTTTTGATAACCTCTTTAATACTCGAAGAAAATATTATTGTCAAAGTACAAGGGTTAACAAAACACTCCCTCCCCCCTCCCAATGAAATGTAAATATAAGACAAAACAAAATCTAATTCCACGATTGAAAGTTCATTATTTCAACATCCATAAATTCTTCTATCTGTTGCTGACACAATATTAATCGAACGCACATGAATTGCAGGAAATAAATTATCAAGGACAATAAATAAAAGGTACAAAATATAATCGTCATTTCACTCGAGAATGGAAGGTGGCGACGCTGATATGATCATTTAGACGAATATTTCGAGTTCAGTGACGTGTTCGACGAGTGGAACCGTCGCGATGGAGCCGGGCTGACTGGCGCGGAGGGACAGGAACCAGTTGGGGTCGAGGGTTTCGAGCTCCGTCTTCTCCGGACAGACGAAAACGGACTGGTTCCTCGGTTGACATTCTCGTGAGCGTAAAGGAGCAACCCGATGTCCCGGTGTCCAGCCTCGAGCGCAATTTTTAGAGCGGAACTGCCGTCCATGTCGGTGACGGTGGTGTCGCAGTCCGGCTGGGACAGGAGCAGCTTCACAAGTTCTATGTGGCCGTGCTCGGCGGCGCACATCAAAGCCGTGCTGCCGTCTTCGTCTTGTATATTTATGGCCGCTCCCGCGTTCAGCAACAGTTTAGTCATGTCCAAACGGCCGTGAGATACCGCCAACATCAAGGCTGTCTGTCCGTGCTGTAAATTCAGACGTTACGTTAGAGCGTCTCAATTATTTCTAATTTGATTCCAGAGCAAACTCTGTTGTTCGTTCCATCTTATTTTTTCTTTTACCAATTCTTTTTATTTCACTTTATAAAAATAGCTTAAACCAGGTAAACTTCGTTAACTCACAAAATGAATTTATGATCAATTAGTGACATTTTCATAAATTTGCGAATTTTCTTGATCTAAAAAAAATTAATTCAAACAGTGGAATAAAAACAATTGGTAAATAAATAAGTGGGCGAGTTTTACTATCTTGATTTCTGTTTTCCAAACTCACCAGTTTCGCTCTGACGTTCACATCGGCGAGTTTGAAAATTCTGCTAGCAACGGAGGCGTGAGTTAGGTTTCGAATTTCCGCCAGTGCTGCGAGCATGACGGGCGTGTACCCTGCGGTATTCGCCTTGTTGATATCACAAACTTTCGAATCCAACAGGATGGAGACGACGTCGAAGTTGCCATGGGACACGGCGTAATGCATCGCTGTGTTGCCGCTGCTGTCCGTCATGTTGACTATGAACTCGAGAAGCGAGCTGGAGCACTCCTCGAAGCAGTCCAGGTAGTCCTCGACCACCACCGGGTCCGAGTTCACGGTGCTCGAGATCTTGAACCATTCCTGTTGGATGATGTTGGTCGCGTTTTTCATCTGGCTCGAGACGTTTCGACTTGGAGACTTGTTCAGATTGTCGTTCAGCACTTTCAACGCCGCCCGCACTTCCCTCGACGGTGTTACCTTTTGTCGCGGCTGGTCCTGGATTGGTTGGAACAGCGCAGATTCAGGCAACAAATGATTGCTTTCGATTTCAGTCTCTTTTTCAGACAACTTTTCTGTCGAACCTTCCGCGACATCGCCTTTTTCACCTTCAGCCTGTTGTAGCCTGAAAACACAAAAAAAAAACATTAATTTAAAAGAAATTAGAAATCATTCAATTTCAAAAAAACTCTTGCAACTTTTTTTAATAACTTGCTGTAAGCGCTTCTTTAGCAACTTGGTTTGTTCCAGGTTTTGTTATTGATCACGAGTTAGATTAAAGATTTGTGTCACAGATTGGAACAATAGGATGTGCATTTTAATTTGTTGTTGATCTTCTTTTGTTGATAGTAAAAGTCAGTGTACCTTGGTTTAGCGAGACGACTTGATACATCGGGTGAATTTTTAATAGCAATTTTGTCGATTTGCTGCATCGATCTCAGTGGACCGAAATTATTTGATGGTTAATCAACTGACAACTAAACTACATATTCTTGTTTTCACGCGATTGACATGGCCCCCGGGACACTAGGCTGTGCTAAGCGAGGGGTGATCATGGGGTGAGCCAAGTTGCGCACTCGCATTATTGATCTGTACCTGATTCGTCATACCACTGTACAACTTCGTTTCATTGGCTGAGTCATTTCGACCACACTTTTTAAATCCCATAATAGACAACAACTATGTCTTTATTTTTTTTTTTTCATTAATATTAGTTTTTAATTATTTTGGTTATCATATTTATCACATATAACTCAAAATGTATAATACATAATTTTAAAAATACGCCAAAACAAATCCTTAGAACAAGTTGATATTCACCTTTCGTTATCATATTGCTGTTTATTATCCGAATCATATCTGATGAGATCAGACTCGATTTTCGTATACGTGTCCTGTCTTTTGAACTTCTTCCTATGATCCTGCGTGACGTTGCTTAGAGGGATGTGCGAAGGCCTGGGCTTCGGGATCTTCGAGACCTGTTGGTTCTGCTGGTTGCGTTGCTTCTCGTCGTCCTTCTGATTCTGCACCGGGCTCTCGTTGATCTTCCTCGCGAGGGACTTGATGGTCTCCTTACAGTTGTCGCAGTAATTGGCCTCGCACGTGATCGCAAAGTGCGGCTTCACCGAGTCGCCCACCGAGACGTCGACGAACTTCTTCTTCACCGGTGAGGTGCCAAACTCCCTGACCTTCGGCACCAGGTCGACCGTGTCCGTGGCCCGGCCGATCTTCTTCACCAGGTCCGAATCCTTGACCGAAACTCCGACCGACTTGACCGCGCGTTTTTTCGGCCTGTAGGTGTCGCCGTAATTGAACGAGTGACTCCTCGAGTTTAGCGAGTTGAGAGACACCCTGGGGCTGGTGGGGTCGGGGCCGACGCCAACCGACCTCAATCCGGGGCTCAGGTTTCCACCCGAGCCTGTGTCGCAGGTCATCGGTTTGGCCATCGTGCTCACGTTACAACGCATCTTGAAGAGTTCCATCACCTGGATCCCTTTGGTTGTCACTTTCTTCTTCCCCTCCTCCGTGGTTTGAACTTGCTTGCTTGCCAGCGACGGTGAGTTTTGTTTCAAACTCTCCTGGTACCTCGTCAGAGCCTCTTCTATCTGCCTCAACATCTCCCGGCGAGTTATTATGTCGGTCATCGTCAGTAAAGTGTTTGTCGATGATGACCGCTTTTTTGGCTGGTTCTCCTTTGCAGGATCAGGACGAAGTCGCGATTCAGAATCACTCTGAGTTGAGCTCGTCGACTTTTTAATTGGCCTGATGTCGTGGGTCTCCATCTCGCTTCTGTTTAGGTTCAATTTTGGACATGTATTGGTTCCTATTGACACCGGCTCGGGGGGTGAACTTGTCATCATACTCGAATCCTTGGTACGGATCTAAAAAAATCAAAAAATTGGTTCAAGTATTTTTTGGGGATTTAATTTTTTATAATTTCCATAGACATAGAAAAAGAATGTTGCATCTTGTACTTGTCTGTTGGAAACGCCTATGTCCCTTGTCAGAACGTTGCAAGACGTTGTAGCGTCTTTGGTCGCGGGTCGAACGTTTGATTGTCCGTTGGTATCGGGAGCCATACGGTTGCCAGAAAACGAGTGACTTCGCAGCCTTGATAACACCTCACTTTGACTTTTTGAGTTGCTCAAGCTTTCCAGTTGACGTAACAAGTTACGTTTCTCTTCCTGTAGAACTGACACTTGTACCTAAAAGAAAATTGAGGTCCATTTGTTATGCCCGTCTTTCAGCTTGGATAACTGAATTCTAACTGATTCTCATTTTTTTGGCTTCGGGAAAAAGTTGTTGTGTAGTTGTGCGTGTGTTTTACAATGCTCGGATTGTGAAGAGCTTCGTGCGAAGAGAATCTTCCTGATTAAAATTGCTCGCCACAGATGAGTAATTGAATATGGAAGAGATAATAAGTACCTGCAACATTGGTATCGCTTTCACTTGTCGTTCCAATTCTCTCATTCTTTCCAACGATGCCGCCATTTGTTCCCTGATGTTCTGTAAACAATTACTTTTGATGAATGTGATATCTTGAGATGTATCATATGAAATACTTATTGTTCGTGAGAGTGCCCTCAGAATTTTCAGAGTTCATTAAACAATATCGCATGAAAAAAACTTTTTAATGTAAAATAAATAGATGCATAGATAAATAAATAAATAATGATAAAAAGGGAAAAATTACTGGATAGAAACGATTTTATTGAAAGAGAATAAAGTATTTCAATTACAGGATAAATTGTTTCGCTGGTTTTTGTTTGACAAAATTAATACCTGCAGGGTCCCTGTGCTAGGATTCGAATTTCCACTTCCGATACTGGCATTGTCGGCATCCGTAACAGTTTCTGATGGTATGAGGTGTTGGGTCTGATTAAAAATTTTTATCGCATCTAAAAAAAGAAAAATTGTTGTTCTTTTTATTTTCAATTTCGTTTGAAATGTAAAAAATTTATTTAAATTTATCAAAATGATTCGGGTTCATCAAATTTATAATTTTTAAATTTGACAATGTCTGTCAAATTTATGTGAAAATAATTCAAGGAGGTTGTATAAAGTATTGTAGAACCAAAAGGGTTACATCATCCTTAATCTATTCTTATATTTTAGTCAGCCTGGAAATAACCATTAGCCCCCTGGAAATTCGTCTTCCACAATTGTAGACAAAATTCAAACTTGTTTTAATTTATTCTTTGTTTTTTATTAGTTGACCAAAATTAAAAACAGAAAACAAATTTAGGTTTACATTTAAATTAACCCTAAATTGTAAATTTCGTGTTACAAAAAAACTTACAATTCTGTCGCTTTAGTTTTAGTTTGCAGAACGGCAAACGTTTTCTGAGAAAACTTTTGACTCCCATCTTGGTTCTCTTTCACACTCAGGTGACTACGACTTTTATAATGGAATAAAAAAAAATCTCACGATGCGCAGATTAACATCGCTAGTTCATATTAACGTGTAACAGTATTACTTAAAATATGCAGAACAGTCTGGAATCGCAGTATCAAGCCCCATTTTTTCCCCGGAAATTTTGATAAAATTTTCTTGTTAGCACTTTGACCCCGGAGTTTTTCTTTCTTTTAATCGCTCCTCGTTAGGCTCACTGTCGGATGAAAACTCGTTGTGAGACTTTATAAAGTTACAATGGAGAGGGATTGTAAATCTCTGTTCAACTCTTTTACCAATTGAGAAGCAAAAAAAAAAAATATAGATAAGTGTATAGTGGTAAAATCAGTATATTAACTTCGTAGAAAATTAATGTTTATAAAAATGTGTATCAAAATTGTAACAACTTCATCAAACTTTAAATAACTTGACGTTTAAACGCGTTTAAATCTGCAGCGATAGAAAACATTGTTTTATTTTTTGTTATTCGGTACTTGTTGCAAAACACTTTGTAAACTGTAGCACAACATTTTATTTCGCACTGTCAACTGATGTTTTTCCACTTGCACTTTAGTTACTGACAAACAATGAAAGAGTTGGATAGATAACTAAGTCTCGACGCTGGGAATGAAAAATTCTGACTGCGCGTAAACGAGTAACCCGATCATTGCGACAGCGAGCGTGAACTGAGTCGTGCAGCAGGTGCTCTGCGTATACCTTCTGCGCCTACGAAACATGCAATTGTTTGCTCCATGCGGCCATGGCAGGTTGCTCCTCCCAATTAATTATAGCAATGGATGATCTTTTTCCATTATTTTGTCTTTCTAATACCTTTTATACTATTACAAAGAAAAAAAATTATTTCACAAAAAATGCTTTCTTCAATTCCGGTTATTTTGTATATTTTAATTTTCAGTCGTTTCATTTTCCCTGAAATCGAGTTTACAATCATTCTTTTCTTTTATTTAAAACAAAATTTTTTGAAACACATTATTCTAATAAAAAAAAAAAAAAAAAAAAAAAAAGTAAGAAAAAAAAAAAAAAAAAAAAAAAAAAAAAAAAAAAAAAAAAAAAAAAAAAAAAAAAAAAAAAACAAAAACAAAAACAAAAATAGTACACGTCTAAAACAAAAAAAGATGTTACTTACGAATCTTTTTG
>JAPYZS010000477.1:0-85878 GCA_030522925.1 Trissolcus japonicus
GCTCCAATTAACATCTTTTAATTACATCCTAACCATTCATTCCTTCAAAAGAAAACGAAAAAAGTCATGAGATCAGTAAAACGATCTTTCGACAAAACACATAACATAAAACAAAGCCGCGCATTATTATAATTATGAACGTTTCATGATTCCCATTTCAATTCAACGGCCAGGCACCTCATACCTTTTTTATAAAAATGAAATCAAAATAAATATGTACCGGATATAAGTTTCTTACCCCAAGCGTGTGCGCGATAACTTTCGATTAATTAATATACGTCTCACAAACGAGAGAGAGAGAGAGGTCAAAGAGACAATTCTTCGTTATCGCCTCTTTTTTAACGTTTCACATAATTTTCGTGCGCCCTCTCTTTCCCGGCTTTATTTGTTCAACAAACGTTTCTCCTCGAATATTTCAATTAAAGTGCTTTTCTTGGGGGCATTGAAAAAGATCGCACAAAAGGAATCTATAATTTTCTTGAGTGAGTCACTCCAGCCCGGGCCTAGAAGACGCGGGTGACTTTATCTTTCGCCCCGCACCGAGACCCCCTCGTTTCTATTAATGTACAATCGTTGCTCCCTTATCTCCGCCTTGCTACGGAGCGTCCCTTTTATTTTCGCATTCATTTTGCCAGCGACATCCATATCGCGACAATTCCATGCTACTACACAACAATTCTCCCCCCAAATCTCATCCATAAATATCCTTGCTTTATTACTTTCTCGAACGTCGGAATTGTTTACCATGGAAATGCCGTCGTAATTCGTCGCAGAGACGAGGCCCGCCACTTGTTCACGTCTAAGTACTCAGGAAGGACGCATGTGTCATGCAAACGAACGCTGACAGCTTTGATAAAGCGCGGCGGCGTTATCCGGATACACTCGCGGAACGATACCGTTGCTCTTAGTAACACTTTGTTGACTTAACAACTCGAACGAGCGAATCATTATGACACATTGCAACGGGAGAAATTAATTTCTTTTTTTCAGTTTCACATGTTGGATTTTTCGACAAAGCGGCCACATTAACCGGGCGAAATTAACTGGGTTTCAATTGCGAGCGCCGCTTTGTTCTCCCGATGAACATCGGAATGATACTCGACCGCGAGCTCTATAATAATTGAAACTGATTGCAGCGGACGGACTTGATTTTAATCAAAAAACAATATTACCAACTAATTGCGTCAGTTTTGGACGTTTGCGAATGTACAATTATCGTCGACGACTTTATCGATCAATCAGCGTTTGCGCGAAACTTGAGCGACAGTTATTGTAACTTTTTGGTCCGCCGTGAGCTCTCTTGTGCGCGCGCAGCGCGCGGTTGAGCCCCGTCAAATAAATAATTAATTCGCTTTTGCCAAAGCCCATGTCGACATCCGCGCCGATGCAAAAACAATGATAAAAACTAATTCTTGTTAATTACTTTTCACAGACATGCGTGACGAATCGCAAACGAGCTCATCGCGGCGAGACTAATTGCAGCGATGCATAAATTCATATGCGCCAATGGATCAGAAATTGTTCGACGCCGAAAATTAATCGATTTTTATATATGCACTTTTGGGGCTTTTTTTACATTGAATTGAAAGAAAAACGGTTCCACGGATGGTGATTAATGTATTATTTTATTTCTGTTCGCCCTCTCGGCGTCTGTTTTAGGTTATTTTTTGATATTGTTTTTTTCTTTTTGTCGTCATTTCGTTGAAACTGTTTTCCCACACCAGTGTGTTTACGGCGCGCTCGGGGTAACAAAAAGTCACGTTTTTTTATTGCCCCAAGCACACGGTCCACTTGTTCGTCGCGGCAATAAAATTCATGTCAATGCCGCAAATTCGTGGGCCGTAAAACCCCCCTTGCGATATTCATACACTCCGGGGCTCTCGCATAAAACGTCTAAATTTGAGTCTTTAACTTTCGCCAAAGTTCACATTAACGTCCCGCTTTTAAAAAGCCAAGCCTCACAACTCTTTTTCGACTTGGGCGTAAAGTCGCGATTTTTTTAATGGTACTGCCTTTTACAGTCGGAGCGTCGAAATTTATGACGGAAAATAAATAAGTTGTTTCCGAGAAGGAAAAACGGAAACATCTATGTCAATCTTGTAATTTACAGATGAAATAAAAAAATCTACCTTTGAATTAGACGCCGACTGGCACAAGTTGGAAGCGTATGGCAAAGGGAAAACTACAGGAAATGCCTAATTCAGGTAATTAAACGCTAATTTCCGATGTCCGGCTACTGGCAGCAGACTTTTGTATGATATGCTAAAATTATGAGTTCTTAAAAAAGAAATTTAAACAACATTTTTACGAGACTTTTGCAAAAGTGTTGTATGCAAATAAAATATTATTCGCCGAAATTTCGAGTATTGTGTTTTAAATGTCGCATTCATACCATATGTGAAATTCCATAAAAGTGCCACATTTTACTTTACGGTTAGCGCCATAAGGGAGGGAGGTTTTGAAAATTGTAAGAGCCACTCCATATGATCGAACAAATGTTAAGTTGGTCTAAAATTATGTCCGCGTGAATGTTATAGCCGTAAACTGATGAAATTTATCGGAATCGGCATTCTTTGAGCTTCCAAATGTCTCTAAAACCCGCCAAGGTGTCCAATTTTTATATCCTTCTTGGCTTGGATAATCAAAAGATTTGTTCTGATGTTTCGACTGTGGATGTGAGATTTTTGGCTCAGCAAAATTTCAATTGCCGTGGACTGTAAATGTTTCAACCAACCAGAAGCTCCATGTCTTTTTTAGTGCTAATTAATTTTTCCATTGGCAATCATAATTTTGTCTTCGTTTCATTAACGGTGATTCAACAAGATGATAAAATTGATCTCACAAATTTAGATGTTCCGACGAAAAATACGTAGCACAGTAAAATGTTTTATTAAACAAAATTGTTTCGTTTAATTTTCAAAGAACCGTTTTCAGCGGTTACCGCGAACGTTTTGGAGAAAAGTACTTTTCACCCGAAACGTTAAAAAACCATTACTTTTTCTCAAAACAAAATCAGTTTTCAAAATCGTTTCTCGTTCTATATTGTAATGTGACCCGCACAGTCTTTTACTTCTAAATTGAATGATGAAAAAATTTTAATCATCCCTAATAGATTTATTGATCCGTTTCCGACGAGCAAAATAAATATTTGTAATCATAAAACACATAGAGCCGCGGTTAATCAATTAAAGTTGTCTTGCTTCTTTTATTGCTCTGATTTGAAAATTGCCCAATACAATCTTTTCATTTCTAATCGTACTCGTTCGCTCATATCACAGTTTATTCAATAGTTTACATTAACTATTATTGACCCAGTTCTGTTGTTTAGACTCTTGGAATAAAAAAGCGCTCATTGCATTGTTTTTTATTTTTTCTTTAATTATCTATCGCATCTGATCGCGCTAAAATCCATATTTTATAAACCCAGTAAATATTTTTTGCGGATGGAATTCAATCCGATTTAAAGAAGTATGTAAAAGCAATATTTTTGGACCAGCCGAGAGTATATATTATTTTTAGCGGTTTCAGTAAGTGCTGGTGATAATTAAATCGTAAGTTTTGTGAAAAATGGAACGAGGGTGCTTCAGAAGTGAGATATGGGTAACATATGTAAGACGCGCATGGTAGCGTGTTCTACGGCGTGTACACGTCGTTAAGTGACATATGGGTTGCTCGCATATTGCCATATCGATAACATTCTGAGTTAAAAATGTTTGACGCCCGATTGCCTCGCTGACGTTTTCCCCTGACGATATATGTAATTTGTATCCCAGAGTTTGTATCACTTAAAGTCGTATTAAAAAGTAACGGTAGTCGCGTGAAATTCACCGACTTTTGGTTGTTTTATTGTATTTTTATGGCTATATCAAAATGAAAAAGGTTTTTGAATTCAATAAACACACAATCCAGATAGTGAGTACAGTTAATACATAAAATCTACTCTTTTTTTTTCAAATATTATATTTACTCGAAGCGAAACTTTTTTCCACATTTTTTTGTTGTTTTTCTTCATTCGTAGCGGTTATGAAAGTGAGAAGAATAAATTTTTGTTGACATAAAACGCGACGTTGCTTTGTTTCTTGATTGTTGGTATTCAGTATGAGATTATAAGTTGAGAGTGGCAGAACGAAAAGTATAAATAATATCTGTTCTTCTATATTTTGTCGACGGTTTTTAAACCTTACTGAATGAACCGAAAAAAAAATTTTTAATCCTCCGGCACGTCAATTTGTACGAAGAAAAAGAACCGTTACCGAAGGAAAAGAGGAGAAAAAAACTTCCCAGCCGATACAATCTGTTGCTCGTGTTTCTCGCGCAATTTAAACTTCCGAAACCGCGGATTTCTTATGCGCTGATTATGCGCGTGTGAGTTGTTTAATAACGCAGTAACATCAAAGCGTATTCCACCGTGGACATCCGGCGCCGAGTATGGCGTGATCTGAAAACAGAGGATGCAGATTCGAAATTTCGGCACGTCGCAATTCGGCGCGAGCACTATAATTTTTTCGAAAGAAAGCGACTCGCCGGTCGTGACGGTGCGGTCATCGAATGCATCACGTGACAGCGTCATATAACAACAGACGTTCGGCTCTCGGGATGCGATTACTCCATTTCGTGCGCTGCTAAAGCTTCGAGGTATAAGAGGCGCTGTTTGCAGCTACCGTTGCGGCTCAAATTACACGGTACGGGCCAAGAAACATATCTATACCGAGCGTGTATATTTCTTTTATTTTCACCACGACGAGAGGAAACAATCTGTCTCGCGGCCGGGTATAATGCGATCTCGAATTTTCAACTCGGCTTTAACCAATTTTTTTTTCAGCGCGCTGATTGGCTGATGGTTTGTCAATCGTGTGTATTATTCCGTGATCTCGCAAATCGACCCGTTTGCAAGTGTAACGTGGCGTCGAAATAGGTCGGCATTTTTCAATCAGACCCTGGGAGCTGGCTAATTAATCGTCGCGCGAGAATTGGAGCAAAATAAGTGAAACGCTTTGACGTCGATCAATCGTACGGCTCAGCGCTGTTTTATTTCATTTGCTCGGGGATTCCTAGAGTTTAAAATCGGATTGTTTTGAGTCTCTCAAGACGGAACGAAATTGAAATGTAGAGGATTCTAATTGTTTGATCGTGAATTATTAATGACTCGATTGGATTCTTGAAATAAATTTTCCATTCCATCCGTCCATTGTTTGTAAGACCATTCAAATGACATAACGTCCTGAAATCGGATTTCACCAGTATTATATGCTCGGTTACTGATGTCATTTCGTGACGGATTAGAATACATTAATTCACCCTATCTTCGACAACTAGATGTGCTCAAAAATATTGTGCTCAATGATGATTTCTAATTAATGAATTCGACTGACACGTTATTATTGCAATGCGGTGAAATTTGTCAGAACAAACGGAACAAACATGCACGTGATGATATACAAAAATAAATTATGTTTTATACAAATAAATTCACGTTAAATTTGTCACACAGAGTTTGCTTTAATTAATTGATCATTATTCGTCCTCATGAGAGACAGATTTTCAATATTACGTCGGTAGATATATATATACAGACTTACCAGGGCGACCAAATACAAAGGGCGAGCAACGCGCGCCCGTTGTACTTCCTTCAGACTTGTCAAATTTTCATTTAAAACAAAACAAAGTCGCCTGTCAAGAAAAATATATTATCTTCCGTTAATTGGCCAGACATCCAACTTGAAGGTACACTGAAAAAAAAGATTAAGGCGTACATCCCTGGTTCAAAGTTCCGACTATTTCAATCTAAAAAAATTTTACCTAAGAAATAGTCTCGAAAATGAAACACAAAATTTAAGTTAGAACTTGAATTTTCATACAATTTTAGTAATAAAATAACATAATTTTGTAAAAATAAAAAAGTTAGGTTCTTTCAGTACTAAAATTGTAAGAAAATTTGAGTTCAAACTCAAATTTTTTGTTGCATTTTTCAAGCTATTACTAGATATAATTTTTGAAGTCTGAAACAGTCGGAATTTTGAACCAGGGCAAGTACACGCATGTCATATTACATTGAAAAAAAAGATGATCGCAAATTAGAAATAAAGCTATACCTAGAAGAATATTTTTGCAGCAACTACAAAATTTATTTATAGCAGCCATGTGCTTTTGTTGTCACATATCCACCATTGTTGTTATTTTATTGTATCTATCGTAGATGAATTTATATTTGGAGCAGCAATATCTATAAAAGAACAGTTACAATATATAATTGTAACACACATATGTTCGTCTGTCACAGTAATAATTGTTAGCTATATTTATTTATCTGTATTAGGTATAAGGTTATGTCTGCCACTTTTTCAGCTACACAGTATGTCTGCAGTAGGCATACATATACCTGTACGCTTCAATTTTGTTCAGTGTAACAGTCCATTTATCAGTGTATATTTTTATTTTTAATTTGCTATAATTTTTGTTTCAGTGTATCATGAACTTTTATTAGGGTGATACATTTTATGAAAATTTATATTTATCACTAAATCAAATTCTAACAGGCAATAATCGATGAAAAATTTTTTTTCAGATTATTTTTTGCAAGAAATTAATTTCAGCTCACATTATTCATTCTATGAAAATTTATTCAAAGTTCATATTTTTATAACGATAGCATAGTTAATTTGATGAGAGAAACCGAGTATAAAAAACATAATTTATTCATAACAAAACTGATTGCTCTGAAAAGTCTTCGGATGATAAGCCGCTTATCTGGAAATAAAATTAGTAATCATATTAACTCTCTGTTCATTAATACCGCGAGATGAGGCATAGACGCAGGAGAATATTCATGTGTCGTTTGTTTCACGCGCGTTCAGTGGAGACTTGTAGAATATATAGTACGGTCTTATTCAAATCTGAATGGCACCTCCTTAGAATATGTACGAACTTGCGAAGAATGTTGTCGGGAAATACTTTCGAAACATCGGCTTTCTCATTGGAATATTCATGGAATATTCGAGCAAAGCCGATTAAAATTTTAACAGTCATCGATTCGCGGCTTGCATAGCGTCATCTTGCATCTCTGTTATCGCATTTCGATCGGCGGTGAGTTTGCCGTTGCCTTTCGTGTAATTGATTACTAATAATAAACTTGGCTCAAAAGTCGTGCGCTAAATTGTGGTCGCGTTTTTCTTTTCGCTCCTGCTCGATACAACGGTCACGAGCCCGGGAAATGTCTTTTGATCGACGTGTAGTTTCGTTTCGACTGCAATCGCAGAAAGGCTGTAATTAGTCGGATTAATTGTTCTTGCTTTAATTGGTTTACGGCGATTGCGAGGGCGAATTTTTTCTTTCATTTTTTTTTTAAATCCGAGCGGTTATGTACTGAATGATATTTGAATTGTTGCGGCAACAATGTTTTGCGATTCGAGAGAGAGCACAATCCACCGCTTTCGAGCCCATTAATTATTTGAGTGTTACATTTCACGGATGATGAATTTTATAATTGGCCAGATGCTGGAACGCTCTCGGACAAAACGCGGAAAAATGTTGCGATTGCGTTTAATCAATCGCAAAATGCCGTTAATTAATAACGAAAAGCCAGTTTGGTGATTAAAAATGTTGGACGAAAATGTTGTACGATCGAGAGAGCTGCGACGAATTTCATGTGCGAATAAATTGAAAATCAACGTTGTAACGGAGATAAAAGTGACAAAACAAGTGATGGCCGGGTGTCGATTTGTCTTTCCAAAAATTTGTCATGACAATTTTTTTCGTTAAGATTTCGCACGCGATAGGACGATTTATTGCGTTCAACAATTTTGCATCGATGTTTTTGGCGTGAGTCAGAGAATTCGATTAACCAAAACTGAAGGCGTTAATGAAGCTATTAAAATTCAAGAACGATTTTGACAAATAGAATTAACAAGGCATGATGATCGTTTTTGGATTCACCGTCGGATCGTAAATCGTTGCTTATTTGCCGTATCGATTAATCACGCATTACACAAAAGTGTATTAGACAACAAGAAAAAAAACGTCGTCGAAGGGATATTTTAAGTGAAACTCACATCATCGAACGTTCAACATAAATCTCGCTGACGTTACTTGTTCGTTGATAATAAATTTGGCGCCTCTCTCGAGTGTGATAGAGTTGGGTGCGACCGCACAATAGAAATAAAACATTTTGTATAAGGGGATTGTCAAAAATTTTCTTGCAACTTTGTCAGTGTTATCTTATGGTCCATTTGAAAGAGGCCGAAGATTATTTATCTGAACGTTAGGAGCGAACGTGGAAAGAGTTTTTTTTCAATCTCTAAGTTTTGATTTATCATTTTGAAATAGGTAACCAAAAAACTATTATGAATTGTCTTAAAAATCAAGGCTATAAATAATGTCACAATTTTCGTATAAATTTGAAAAGTTTTTTGTAACTCGTTTTTTAATTCATTTATTCAAATCGTTTATAAAGAATTATTTTTATTCCAAAAGTTGTTTGAAAGTAATATAGGAAGATCAAGACCTAGATGAAAATGTGAGAAAACACGTACGCGGTTATCGATATTGTATGTTACTGTAAATTGTATACATTGTACATATAGTTAAGTGTGATTATCATAACTAATAAGCCTTTCTGGAGCAGCACGCTTCCTATGAGTCAGCTATATGCAGCACGGTGACTCACAGTAAACACAGCAATTGTTTGAGAAAATGAACAATTTTTTCGTTTTCAAGACTGAGCAATTTACTAATTTAAACAAGAAAATTTTCTAAGAACCAATTTGTTATAATTTTAAATTACGAATTGAAACTATAAATACAAATTGTTTTTAATTTATATGTCCAGTAAGAGAAAAATAATAAGAAAATTAATATCAACAATTAAATTTATTCATGCAAAAATATATGTTACGTATGTGAACCATATATATTTACATATATGTCACACGAATGTTGATTTTTACTAGCGATACTCGATGTCGATGATCATGAAAGTTGGCTCGTAAAAATAACATTATGTTGAACCCGTCAATTTTGCATTCGCGCGCGGTCCCTGATCTACGAGGACGATGCTCGCGTGGATTATTTTGCGACGGCTGATTTAAAGCCGGGCGCAGGGCGAAGGCCGCACGTTCTCCGCGACAGCTGTCCGCAGTCGGCATAAGCATGTCCGCGGGTATCGGAGCCACGATCTTTGGGCGCATTGTAGGGTGGCGCGTTTCTTGATCTCGATGGTATCTGGCGAGAAGGTGGGGACGATTGCAGCTGACGGTCGCGCGAACCCGGCTCAGCCTCGCTAACAAGAGCAGCGCGGCTTTCGCCGGCCTGCACGCCGGTGTGCGAAACGAATCCCTCGGCTCGTTATCTCGCGTACCTGACGCCGAGAAGGTTAGCAGGCATAAATGAACGAATCACTCAAATGAGCCAGTTTTTTTTATCGCCGAGAATCGTTTGCACGAAAATCCGTATCTTCTTGATCTTCGAAATGATGTACCTAAGTGTCTTGTAATGAGACATTGTCCGTCTCAGAAGGACGTCAAATGTGTTTCACACTTGGATGCGCTCCTCTTCTTTTTCTCCCGTTCTCCCGTCTCTTTTATCGCGTTTGTATTGCACGAGTTCTTATTTTCTTTCCTCTTTTTTTTCAACCGGTTGATGTATACTAAAATGTAATTGGATTCGCCGAAATAGGATTGCAAAATCACTTTGTTGGATTCTTGACGTTTATTTTCAGGAACAACGTTGTTCGAGCAATTGTAAAAATGGAGCCACGAGAGGCGCACGGATTGTACGCGTATATAGCCGCTCGGGTACACCGTTTCTTAGTTATGTCGGGGAGAATTCGGCTATTTGTGCGCGCGGTAAAAGCTATTAATCTGATTCGCTTGACATCAACTTTTTTTAGTCGAAATTTCTTATCTCCTTTGATCCTGGAAAATATGTACCCCGACGTCGCATAATGAGATGTTCTACGACTCACAATGTCAAGTGTTTTATGTTCGCTGCATCGCTGGTACTGATAAAAATGAGAATGAATGAAATAAAAGTCAATAACATTATAAATCTTCTCAATCGCTTTACATGCGACCACTTTTTTTTTATTTACCTGACATTTCTACCTGCCAGCTCGACTGTCCCGTCATGACTCCGGCAAGCAAAAAGATTTGTTTAAGATTCTGAATTTTTTAACAAACTTAAACTTCTGAATGATATAAAAGCCGAATAGATGTCACACTCCTTTCCGGGAATCAAAATTTTGATAATTGCAAATTCTTCGCAATTCTCGTGAAGCTGCCATGTTAATGTTCATTGTTCCGTAAGACGCGTTCATTTTGATATCAGTCAAGTTTATTTGCGTCGTACAAGAGGATATTTGAGATTTTTTACTGCCAATTTAGCGTCTTTTCGCGCTTGTTAGGGACAGCGTCGATGGGCAATTTGTCGCTTCTTTATTTTTCAACGCACCGCTTTGCTCTCGTCCATGTTCGCCTGATTTATTTTATTAATTGCTTAATTATCCGGTTGTAAATGTATATTCAAATGCATCATCTACACCTTTTTATCCTTATTACACTCAAGATGAGATCAGATGTTTTTTATGCTCGAGCAATTTGAGAAAATTTCACAATTCCGTTATTTTTTGAGAGTGTGGTTTTCGGAGCTCCATTATAGCGCCATTACATTTTTATGTAGTTCCGTAATTTTTTTTTTTTTTTTTTCATTCCCCTCCCAAAAGGAATCTGTATTTCATGTTTTTTGTTTTACAATAAAATAATTTCATCCGGTAGAAACTGGAACAATTAATTTAACAACTAATACAGAAAAGTAACGAATGTTCATATCAGAAACAACTGAATATTGTTTACTTCGCTCATCACATGGTAATCGCCACATATATTTTTCCGTTAGCGAATTAAATTTTGCATCTGCGTGTCAACAAAACAACAAGTTTATGAAATAAACCTGACACAACTAAATACCGCAAATGTGATTAAAGAGAAAAGCCTGGTCATATTTGTACGTTTATTGGTTCAGTTTATTGGTTTATTGGTAATTGTGAACACATAATGTACAAATTAATTATTAATCAATATGAAAATGCAAATTCAAAAAAACTGAATACTGAATTGCCTTTTATAGACCAAAGAGGAAATTAATGAGAAATTTATTCTTCGATAACTTTGGAGGTATCTTATTGTTCAGCTAAAAATTTATTAATATTATTTTTGTGCCTACGATAGCTCTGTTTGGTCATGTTTATTTTCATTCAACAATATTATTTCGATCGAAAAATTGTTTGTTAAACAAAATGATCAACCGTAATACGAATTTACGACTTTTAATAACAAATATTTACAGTATTTACAAATCGATGAAATGGTTCATCTATATTGAAAAGAATAATGATTCTGTGCAAATCGAAATGCAATTCATGCAGTTGCAGTTATAATATCACTAATCCAAAATAAAGACATAAAATAAATTGTGAAACATGGCTATATTTTTCTTCCTTTATAAATAACTTTTATCCAAATATCGACTCTGAAATACAACATTTGTTCAAACATTGTAAAAAGAATTTTATATAATATTACAAAATAAGTACTGACATGATTTTAAAAATTCTTTTTTTACAATTTATATACAACAATTGTTTACAAATCTTTTGAAGGGGATCAGATTTTGGGTGGAGTATATTTCAAATGAAAGGAGATGGCCAGTTTTCACAAACAATTAATTATCGCGATTATTTTAGATTCAGTTTAATGTTCAACAAATATTACAAAATCGACAATCAAATCCATATTTGAGTGAAGCGGAAAACTTTGCGGGACGTGTTTGGTAATGAATTAACGCTGTAATAATCATCGCACTGAAACATCTCACATGACAAGGCCACATGCATATTAATATATCGATCTGCGAATTCCTTCCGCCAGACGACTGTATTGTTTGAACGTGATTTCGGAACACTTGCATTTCTAGTGTTATGTGCGAGAATCGTATGCATGATGAATGAAGAATGATAATAACGTTTTGACACTTTTAATTAGACCGCAAGTTCTAAAACGAAAAGTTGTTGTAAGTAAATCATTCAATTATACGTCGCATGACCAAAACGTTGAAATAAAGAAGCCTTTTTTTATCAACGTGTAACGTGTATAATGTAGAATAATCGGATTTCAAATTCGCAGTAAGAGATCGGTTTCAATGTTAACTGGAACGACTGGTTCACGCTGATAAAAAATGCGGATGCGTTTTATTGTTTTCACACTTCACAGTCTCACCTTAAATTTGACCACACCTTATTCGTGATTCCCCCTGCCAGTGGCTAGGACTTTTATACCCCGTTTTTTTCCCGAAATCACGGCTCAACGAATCCAATTGCAAATTTCAGCTTCCAATTTAACGTCAGTATAATCTGCACTTAGTTATTGTTCTGTCAGTTTGTCATATTTTGTTTTCTTTTTCATCTCTATTTTCAATTCAATGTTTATTAGTGATTCAAAGGAATACAAAAAAATTAAAACCTTGATTAGTCTCATACTCGTTTGTGTGTTTTATGCTCACTTGTCATTTCAGAGAGCACAATTGTTTCTAATTTAAATTAATCATTAGTCGCGCACTTGATCTCGTTTCACCATTTGCTTTGACTGCAGCAGCTTGTAGAAAATAAAAAGGGATTTCTTTATCTGTCCCAGTTTTATCGCGAACGTATCTGCCGACAAAAAAAAGGAGCTCGAGCGTACAATGTTCTTCGTACTTTCTACTTTAACTTCGCGACATCGCACTGTTATCTCATTTCATATGTTACGTTCAAATAATTGAATCATAGAACTTAACGACGCCAATAAACTGAAACGGAAAATCACCCCAATGAATTTTTTTTCCTCCGGCCCCGCGTTCAAAGACCGCAATTCTTGAGGCAACCCTTTGAAACGACCTATTAGCACGTGAAACATCAAGCCCTCTTATTGATTGCTCAATAAACACAAACCCGTGGGTGAGGAGGGTACGCTCATCAAAAAAAAAAAAAAGCCGACAATTTTTCGAACCTGACCAAAAAGCGTCGGAATTTTTGCTTGAAGACAAAGTGGCGTTTCGTTTGCCGTTCGTAGCACAAAGGACTCTTGTTTGATTTGTATGTTTTTTTTTTTTTTTTCGTTTTTCGGGACCGAAAAACCGAGCGATGAAGTATTTAGCGATGGAAACGAGGTCACGGGGTGGCATATCTCGTACGCGCCTTGCAAATCCGGTGCAATAAAAGCATAGGAAATGAAAATAGCCGGGAGGTGTTCCGAGCGCCTTGCGGATCTGCGAGGGGCAAGACGGGGGGGAGTTACACGGAACGGCGAGCCGATCGCGTGACGAGCGTCTCCCCTAGCGTGAGGATCGGTGGGTTCGGGGTTCGGAGCGGGCAGGGCGCAATTGGGGACGCGTAAGTCGAGGGAAAAAGAAACGCCGGGCTCTCGACAAACATAGCAACCGTCACGCGAGCGCCGATGTCGCGCGCGACTGCCGTTATCGCGGGCGCAAATATTTTGCGAAAACAGCGCCGCGATTTCAGCCGATGAAAAGCAGCCCTGCGTCGCCACGGACACGCCACTAACACACTCCACACAGCACCCCGGGATCTTCGACCTGCGCGTGCATAGACCCATCCACGAGGGAACCAAAGCGGATTCGTAATTCGATCGGCCCGTAGTTTACTTTAGGATGCTTCGATGAATTTAATATCGGGTCCTCCGAGACCGCAAGGGGTAGATCCTAAACACAAGTCTTTTGACAAAAAGAACAATTTCTTGATATGATATAAGGATGATAAAGCAGCTCGATTTGAGTTTCAATTTGCCACTTTGTTTTTTCAAAGGGACAAAAGATCTGAGGTTTTCTCTGGAAGAAAAAAAAAACATCTGTGGGTTGTTGTGTCGAGTCCATCAAGCTTGTACACTGTGGGATCAAACTTGAGACTGTTATTCTTCATTTTTTTCAATAGCGCGAGTATCGTTGGATCTGAAAGAATTTTCTAATGATCACAGAATTTTTTTTTAAGAATAAAGAATAATCGGAAGCTCGTGATTAAGGCTGTTAACAATAACTTCATTCTGTGTCATTGTCACAGTTCACAAAAGATTTTATTGTTACGTAAAATTCTCTTTGAAAATTATCTTGTACGCATCTCCAGCTATTCAACGATTTTTCGCACAATATAAGAATCTTGTAATTGTCATTTCATCACTGATGATCATCCATTTAAATTGAGTCTTGTTGTTGGTTATCCGCCAACTTTAGTTAACCGCCTTGTTATTAAATTTTTCCCATGCAAAAACGGAATACATGAAACCGTCAAAACTAAAATAACTCCGAGTTGAGCCAAGAGCATGTGACTTGGACGAAATTTCCCTATCTCTTAATTAAAACTATTTTAACTTTCTTACGATTTGTTAACATAACACAGAAATATAGTAATACCACTTTCGGGGTATAATTTACTACCGCGTGTAATCTATAGTTATCATTAGCCACGTGTTTGTATACATCTGCATACATTTTGGACTGCCTACTGCACTATGCCACTGTAATTAAAAACTTGGTTCTTGCACAGCTTGCACAAAATATAATAATAATAAAGCCACTATTATTACAAACTCAAATAATGAAATCTGTCAGATTCGACAGCTTGGAAACTTTTTGTCAGGAGAAATTGCTTTTTATGATTCTGATGTTACCACGTGTTTCATAAAAGAGGCATTTTCAATTTTGAATCTGAGTTCAATCCAAATTTTTTCAATAACATCTTATAATGGGTAAAACCAAATTTAAAAAACGAAAAACAAGTCAAAATAGTTATTATATTTGTACATGACCGAATTTGAAAGTTAATTATAAAACCATCAGTCCAGAGTTCGAAAATATCCGATATCCAGGCATCGTTTTGGACAATCGACTATTCCAACTTCATCTGGAAATTATGCAATGAATCGTGTTATTCTTGGATAATCGTGCATTCTAATAGGATGTATTCGAAAATTGATTGTGTAAGCGTCACTCGTACGTCTGACTCTGCTATACGATTACCAATTCGAGAACAAAATTAGGATGCATCGTGTAGCATCCTAATCAGTTTCCGTATTCAAAGGAAATAACCAATGTAACTGATAATGACCAATCGGTGGCCTACTTCTTCGGCGCCCTCGAGGGACGGAATTACTTACTACTTGGGAAATAATTGCGATTCAATTGGTGAGTCAAGGTGATAGCTTTAATGGTCCAATCTTTCGTCGACTCTACTTGTCAGGAGCGCGCCACTTCCTCTGTCGTGGTCCTCTGGAGACAAGTCTAATCGAATTGCCGAGACCTTCAGGGTGCATTTCATTGTCGCAATGCAAATACTGTCAAAGGGCGTAACCCTTTTCTACGAGCAAATTCAATTTCGCATGTAATTTTCATACTTTATTTCTCACCGGACTCAATCTTACCCTCGTTTTCGAGTGCGATTCATCGTCGAACAGAATGGAACTCACTTTTGTACTCTACGTTCTATTATTTTATCCATCTGAAATATTCAAATAAATATATATATATTTTTAATTTTATTAATATTAATTTTATAATATTATTGATTAATTAATAATTGTTAATACTATTAAAATAAAAAATTGATGAAAAATATAATATTTTACCCTTTCGATATCATGACGTATTTGTTCCAAGTTGAGCAGCTAAAATAGGGTTAAAATTAATTTTTCATCGACCGTGGCAGTAAATCCGCCCGAAATATTTCAATTAATTGCGTTTCTCATCCTGAAATATGTCCCTCATTTTCGGTTTTTGTTTGGAAACATGAAATAGCCCCGGCGAAGTAGGTCGACGCGAACATATACAGTTACAAGGTATTGTCCGCCTGCTTTTCGACGACAAAAAATGGATTATATATTATCCAAAACCTCTCTTCCAGCATCTTGTATGCGCGCGTACTCATTCACATGCATGTTTGCTGCATCGCTTTCACTTAGAACTGTTTGTTCGCGGTTTTCTGTAAATTAAAGTCACACAGTGTACGCGTAGCGATTTCGCACAATGCCCCTGGAACTTTACTCGCTTAATTAGTTCAAAATCGTTAGACTTATTTTTAGCGCCCGGAAACAAAACATTTCTTTTTTTTTCTTATTCAAGTTTTGTATAATGTTTCAAATAAACAATAAAGATTGTATAGTCATACAAATTTCATTATGTAAATATAATTTACTATCATCATTGCGTAACAATTTTAGTTTTAGAAGTTTTTTGAAAATAAAAATTCACCAAATTTTCATTAGTCGGTTTTGTTAACCTCTGTTTGTCATGTTCGACATAAAAACAGTCAAGTTTCATAGATCGATAGTCAACTCCAACTTGTTTCTGAAAGTTATTTAAACTAATAACATTTTCTTAAATTCAATATCGCAGAGCGTCAAATTTTAATCGTGCGGCGAACCCGAGTGGAATGAGAAGAAGGGTCGTCGCGGCATCAGATGTTACGAGGCCCGGACAAATAGTTGGTGCGCGATTGCAAATGGTGTGCAGCATATTTCACATATCAGCGGACGTGCGGGCATATTGGAATGACGAAGTCAGGAGTCTTGCGGTCACGGTTCGACGGACGTGCCTATCATGGCCGGGCAGTCAATGGACGCTCGCGGCGAGCTCAGAACTCATTGTGGCTCGTCGCGAGATTATATACGCAAAGTCATTATAAAGTTTCATCCGAAGCCGTCGAGATTTCGGCGAGCGCTGTCTGCCACCGCAACTACTTTGTCCTGTGTATGTGGCTTGTTAATGTTTGCCCAGGCGCTGTTTGTTCTGCACGTACGAAACCTGCCCCGCCGCAGCACATTGCGAGAGAGAAAGAGAGAGCGAGCGAGCGCGCGGCCCAGAAATGAGATATTGCACGTACGGAAACCGCCGCACAGAGGCGACGGATGCGCCGATAAACGCGTCATTTCTGTGACTATTTCGAGGACCATTGTTCGAGCCGGAAGGCGCGACCCCCGGATAAAGCGATCGGCAAATTGTTTTTTCCCGGGAGCATCAAAAGACTACAAATCAGAAATTTTCCTCTCCAAGTCGCACCGACACTTTGCACGATGAAAATGCGTTATTCCCGCGCGATGCAAGAGAGCTTTCAACCGAGCGAACTATTTTGAGAGGAGAGAGAGAGAGAGAGAGCAGAAACGTAGTATTGTATAATGTTTTAAGTGAATCCCATTCTGTTACAGGCAATGCTAATCTTCGATGGAATATTCGTTTGACGACTGATAGAAAGCTTTTCCAAGTCTAAAATAATCATTACTGTTTTCTTTGAATTGAATTATAAACGGTTCGCGCGAATATTGCTCTCGAGAAAATGATTTTCGCGAGGCGAGCAATTATCGTCCGCTTACGCGGAGCGAACGTTGAGGCATTCAGCAGTCGCGCGCGGTACAAATTAAATATTTCACTCAATGTAACAGCGTTTTAAATTTGCCATTGATCATGACGCGAGACCACATCATTTCGCTCGAGTTCTGTTAATTAAAATCGGTGAAATAACACGCGGCAATTATTTTCGACTCTCTCGCTCTCTCGCTCTCTCGTTCACACGCGGGAGTAGACGTCACATAGAGAACGTGTGTTCAATTTTACGGGATAGGTCCTTGGGCGTGATATTAAAATTGTTCAGAGCGTTCAGTGGGCTCGAACTTTTAATTGATTATAGATTTATTTCGATAAAAAGCCTGGACGTTTCCGCGCGCGAAACGAAAGGCCATCACGAAGTCGATCAATATGAATTCTGACCCACTTAATTTTCACCGATTTTCGTTATGTTTAATTCAAACGCGTTTTAATTATTGATCCGTTATAGAACGTTATTAATTTTTTATTCAATCTAACCTCAACGCACATCCCTCTTCATATAATATTCAGCCCAAGTCTTCGGAGCATGAAATACATGTTTGATTATACAGCGCACCTAATGAAACTTTATAAATAAATTTAATACCATGAATAATAAATTGTCATTCGCATTACCCATATTACCTACATTGATCGAATAAGAAAATCAAATATTCAATTTTACACTCCCAAGAAACTGTAACTCCATTGCAACGTTATTTTTTCACACACTGAAAAAAAACTATCAATGACTTCAGGAATAATGTATGAGATAACGATTTTATCTCAAAATTTTCGTTGTACTTCAATATAGCTTTCAAAATATGTTGAAAGCTTGAAAGTGAGAAATAATTAGGAATTGATAATCAGATTGATTTGAATTAAATCTTATAAAATCAAATTAAATCAAATTAAATTGTTCATTTTTGTGATGCAATTACCAATGAAGTTCCACTTTACATGACTTAATGAAAAAATGTTCAAGTTTGCGTGCGATTTAATTTTCTTTTTTTGCATGCATAAAAAAGATATTTCTTTACCGCGCGAAGGTAATGCGCTCTTCAAAACGCGCTCGCAATTAGAACAAAAGTTGTAATTTCGTCGAGGCCCTTAATACCGGCAACTAGACTGCACTTAATACTGTAACTTTACATTATTTAACACGTGTGTGATGGTAAAGAATTAACGAGGTTTTGGGAGATTCTTTTTCGTCCAATTTTTATTTTTATTTATTTACTTTTTTTGAAACACTGGATTAAAACAAAATCTTTTCATCTTCCCACACCGGGAAACAAAAGTTTGGCAAACGCATGGGAAAAGTTTCGCGAGTCTGGGAAGACACGTCTTGTGAGAATTTCTTACACTTTTACTGCGGTTCAAGTGTGATAAAGTTTCCCTCAACTGGAACAAAAATACAGATAACTTTCACCAAATTGCGAGGGCGAATTGCGTCTTCTTACCTTTTTAATTGCACTTTTATATAATCGTTACTTTCTGTTCGTAAATATTTGAACCATAAGCTTTCATCTGCAAAATCATTTCACGATAAATGTCAGTACTCAGTGTTTCAAGAAGTGTCAAACTTTTCACTCAAATTCGACCAAACGAGGTACATCTATTAAAATAAAGATAATTTTGTCTGGAATTAATTAGTCACATAAAAAATGTCCATTTTATTGTGACAATTGATGGAATACTTCCGCAAGATGCGGAAATCGACTTTTGATTTATATACTTTTTCAGTATATACATTTTCATTCTTTTTTTATTCCTTTTTTCATCCCTTTTTTGTTCTTTTTTTATTCTATTATTTTTACTTTCTAAAAGGATTTGCCTGCATTTTGCTAATCAATTGAAAATTTTTCCTCAATTATTTATTTTGTAATTATTCAAACGAATAAAAAGACAATTTGAGTTGAAACAAGAAAATACGTATAATTAATTCGCCTTTTTGCTTCGATTTTTTTTCAGAATGCTCACGACAGGACATGTTGCTGGTGACAAATTTACCTGCCAGAACTGCCATTCGACCCACAGATACGACAACCGACGAAGAACATCCTAAGCCGAAAAGTCACCGCAACATAAATAATCCCGTGCGAAAAAAACATTGCGCGAATTATCATATGAAAACGGGCGCCTCTCATAATTCAAAGTAACTTCTTCCCTTTCGACTTTCATTTAAAAGTGGTCCATTGAACGCCAAGCAGGAGAAGACTGAAGTGAAGAGCGGTGTAGAAAGAGAAGGAACAACTAAATAAGTATAATGAAACGATAAAAAACTCGTTAGAGCGGGGGGCGTTATATTGAAATGTCGATCCAAGTTAAGTATTGGGCTGCATTCGTGTTCAGCTGTAAAGAAAACTTGGCCCCTTGTATATACCTATATATTGTACGTTGCATGAGACCGATGCGAAAGGAGCTAGGACATGGACAAAAAAGAGGAATCACGAGAGACGGCTGAGAAAGAGGCAGCAAAGAGCGGACAGGGAAAAAAATAACGAGAGTGAAAGAAGCGTTCCAGGTAATCGAAGCTAGCGAAGCATTTGGCTGAGGTGTCTGCAAATGAGCATCGCTTGAAAAAGCCGGGACCGACGTATAATGCAGGCACAAGGACGAGCATCGAGCTGGAAAATGATTGGCGACGGGTGTCGTCCCTTCGGGGCGTGCTTTGGGCCAGTCCGATCTTGACCTGCCGCGACAGTCGGGCCCATTGTCCCAGAAAGGCACCGATGCTCATTTTCACACCAGCGCCTTCTCGTCCCTTTGTCCGGCCCGGAACGTATTATTTGGATCACATTCGAGGCTAACTGCGCGGAATGATCGGCACCATCTCTGACAAAAAATTGAGACGTCTGTTTATTGGCGTTGCGTTCATGACAAATGTTAACGCCGAGTTATTTATCGGCCGATCGCGCAGCTTTTAATTGAAACTGGGGGCGTTTTATGTAACTGCGGCATTATCCTCAGTTTGACGATTCGAAGAAAAGCCGAGTGCAATCGCAACGCCTACTGCGATCCAATTTTTCGTTCGTCCTCAAGCTAGTGTCTAGAAAAAAAATGTCACGACCTCGTAGCGCGTCGAGTTGTTTGGCTTTGTTCGCGTCCGTGTGTCAGAGGATTACGACTGAAATTATAGCTTTGCTCAGTTGCCCAGTCACAAGTTTTCCTGGTCGCTTTTTCCGCCCTGGACAACAAAAATTTATGATTGAATTTGAATTGGTATCACGGGCAAAACAAAGAGCATTAAATATTTACACCCAGTGGGAAACGGAGAAATTTATTATCGCTCGAAGTTCCATTTGTCGAATTAATTTCGTTACAGATGCGCCGGATATAAATGAACTTTCACAAAACAAACAAGAAATACATTTAAGATCCAGCTGAGAATTTTCCGATGCCCTAATGAATACAGATCTGTTTCGTTTTTCACCCTCTTAATGTGCTCCTCATCGTGACATGATGAAGATGAATTGCTACGTAAACGCGTGCTGTTTTGCATTTTCTACGTCGGCCGATCGAGTCGAAAACCAGAGCACCAGGGTTGCACCGCCCGAGTGTCCCACTGACCGACACACCTTTTTCCGCTTAGCAGTTTCCGTAGCACGCCCGTGACCTTTTCTACACAGCGACGCTTTAAAAGTTTTCAAGTCAAAAAGAAAGGGGATGTTTTCACACTGCTTTGAATGATCGATTTCTTGCCAGAATCACAAATTAGATTCCAGAAAACAGACGCTCCGTCGGCCTTCACTTGGGCGACGAAAGTTTTTGGGATTTTTTTATAATTCACTATTCTGACCAATTGAAAAAAGAAACCTTTTGTTTCGTCGGAATCAACAAATGTTTTAGTGCCACTAATTTTGTCACGGCTCGAAAAAGGTTTTTTTTTTTCAAAAATGTGTTTTTTTTTCTTAAAAAAAAAACTGCTTCCAACCAGTTCTTTTCGACTGCGTGACAAAATGTCCTACCGTGCGCATTATCCTAGCTTGTAAACTTGTAAAACACTTATTCTGAATGAGAAAAAAAAACTAACATTTTGGATCGTGAAAAGATTTTTCAGGCCGGAGTTTTTATGACGAGTGAAAATTGAGGATCCAGTTGGAATGCGAGGACAGGCCATCAAATATGGATTCATTCGGACTAAGAACATCTGAGTAAAAGTGGAAAATAATGTAAACAAGGGTAAAAACGAAAAGGGTAAACAGAAGAAAAACAGAGATCTTTCTCTGCCTTTCGTTTTTATTAAATATTTACACTGGCCGCCCGTTGGAGAGAACAAACGTCGACGGATTCAATTGGTACGAAATAAATAATTTAAAAACACTGAACACGAGAGCATTTTTTTTTCTACCTGCATTTAAAAAAGGTGCTCAAAATAACGATGAACCCGGAAACAAACGATTTTTTGTCTAAGCCGGTGCGTACAATAATAAAATCTTATTCGCCTCATCATTTCCTCCGCCTGTTCTGGCACAAGGATATTTCACACGTTCCGCTTTGAGTCGGTCGGTACCTGGCGTGCGGTGCTTCGCGACCAACTAGGATACAGAAAACGCGCCACCCACCGCCCACCTTGGCTGATTGATTAAACGTCCCCCGAAGAAAACCACATTACTGCGTCAGATTAAAGTCAGCCTCGAAATAACGCCCCGCTATTAACTTATTACATTATTGACGCACGACGCCTCGTCTAATCAGTTTTGCAATCTACTAGCAACAAAACTTGCAAGACAACTGCTTGATAATTAATTTGTTTGTTGTAAAGTAATCAAACTGTGGTCTGAGATGTGACGGTCTGATGTTCAAACTCTAGCACGAATAAAAAATATTAAAAAGGTTTTGGTCTCGGTTTTCTTTTAACTATCAGAAGAAATATTTGTCGTTTTTTCATACGGTCAATCTAAACCGTCAAAGATGTTGTTCATTGACAGCTTACGAAAGACTTTTTTTCGTTAGACTTTGTTTTCCAACTGAGCAGGAATCTCGGAAGGAATGTATGAAAGGACTGTACGAAAATATAGAAGAGTGACAAAAAGTGAACTGAATTAACGGGTTACTTAATCCGGGGCATACATGAAATGTACTGTAAGATTCGTTGTGCCACATATTGAATTTTCTTGAAGATTTTTTTTAGTCTTTTTCCTTTTATCTTAATGAAATAAAAAAAGAGAGGTTTTTCTTATCGAGAACTTTCTATTACACTGAGATAAGTGATTTGCGGAACCTCAAAGTCAGTTGGTCAGACAGATGTACTGGAGAAATACAAAGGCAGCAGACAATTTTTTATGTTATCCTGTACCGGCTGAATAATCATTTGTCGAAAATTTTCAAAGCCCGATATTTTTATGTCGATGTCGTAATCATTAGAGTGCATTGTAAATGAAAACAATCAAAATAAATATCAGAACATTTTTTTTCGATAAAAAAATGTCTGATAAATATTCAAATATGATTGGTTCAAGTAAAAGCTGTATTTGTTAGATACATTTCCATCGATGATGTTGAAAAAGTTAAAGAGCGCTTACTATATTTTATTACCTCACAAAGTTGAGGAAACAAAAAGAAATGGAAACAAAGGACACTTCTCCTTAGGATGAACGACAACTCATTCAAAGAACGACATTAACTCATAATCTTTTTTCCATTAGGTCAGAACAAGTGCTGCGATTGTCTTAAATGCTAAAGAAATTCAAACGCTTTTCCATCGTCATAAAGCTTTTAGAAGATTTAGATAAAATTATCACAATGACGAGCAAAATATTTGGCCACAGACCCCGTACACTACTTTTGCGTACAGTCAGCACCTCAAATAATGAAATAAATACAACGACTAATTTCCGGGCAAAACTGTCGGGTCATTTTTACACGACGAATTGCCGTATAAATTCTGTTAAATATAGAATCGGGGGAGGGGGGAACAAGTATCGATCTCGTATTAATCTGATGATACAAAATGTATCACTGATATTTATTACGGATATTAGTTTTTTCTTTTTTTTTTTTTTAAATTTTTGTTAATTCATCATCATCAATTTCAATTTATGTCCATCTCAATAAAATGACAATAATTAGTTTTTCAAATTCAAACCTCATCACGATTGTATATGAACAAACTTTTCTAATTTAATTTTCAAAATTAAATACAAAAAAATACAATTCATGTCGAGTTTTTGTTTATTTTCGAATTGATAACCAAATAACATTACGTGTCAGGTAATACGTGAGAGCGAATTTGACGCACACAAGTCATGCATCTGATATGTTATACACGTCTAAACAATCTTCTTAGACAAACAGAGTCAGCATATAAAGTGAGATAATCGTAGACACCGAGAGACAACATTCAAACGGACGAGTGCCGTGTATCAAGATACGTTATTCGATTCCACCTGTCGGAACTTCACCTGGGCTACGTAACTCGTAAACACCTCAGAAACAAGCAGCGTGTGCTTTGAGGGAGCAAAATATCTGTGCGTTGATCTCCGTACTTGCACATTAGGAATACGAGAGAGTGAGAGAGAGTGTTCGATCGAAGACGTTTATCTGGTGAATTCTAGTGTAACGACCGCACGGCGTTTTAGTCACTTTTTTCCGCTGTTCAGTCATATCCGGTTGCTCGCCACTTTTTTCCGCGTTCCTTAATTAATTAAAGAGTTCAAATCAAGTACAATCTGATGTTGATATGTGTTTCTCGCGAAAGTGCAATGCACGGGTGAAAATTTTTCGCCAAGTCATGCTGTAAAATAAAAAAAATTACCGTAACGTTTAATCGGTGTATGGTTTTTTTATTCTTTGAGGTATAAATTTATTGTTGTTTAAAACATTTTTCTACTGTTTATTTGATTTGTTTAAAGATATTGCAAAATCTAAAGTTTCTTAAATTACATGCATTTGTGTTTTTATCAAAAATGGCAAAATATCTAAAATTGAGACAGTTTTAAAACTCATATATCAGTTCAAGGCACTTGAACTGTGTGTTTTGAAGAAAATTTCTCACCGTGTTTAAAATTAGTATCAAATGTGCAAAACATGTTAATTAAGATTGACCCGCCTGTCGAACTTCCAGCAGTCTCAGCGTTATCGGATCTGATGTGTTAAGAATATATATTTTTCTAAATGCACTCACGCCGGTCAATTATTTACATATTCGTGTAATCGACAAACAAAAGTTATATTAGTTCCTGATTTGAGCTTGCATTTTACAAACTTAAACATCGCATCAAAATAAATATATCAGCATATTCAATAAGAGCGGTTTCGTTTGGGTAGTCAAACAAAATTGTTGTTTAATGATCCAATAGTTTCATTCAACATGTTAAATTTTAGTTAAATTACTAAACTTTATTTAAAATTCCAATAAAATTCATTTAACTTAAATAAAATTTAATAGGTTGAATGAAATAATTTCAATTTAAGAGATTCAAAATGTTATATTAAATTTGAGTTTAAAGTCCGGGCTCGATAGGTCTTCATTTTAATTACTCAAATCCTATTTCTGGAGATGAGTTTGTCTGACAATTCAATCTTGTGATTCAGTTCCCACTGTATTTAAACAGAGTACCGCGAGAGCAAATCAGCGAATGGCCGAAATAGCATTACACAAAGACCACTCCCGGATGTTCCCCGCCGCATAAACAATCAAGCATACCCGTTCCGCGCTTACAAAGCCCCTCCATCCGGCGATAAATCGGCATCGAAATTATCTCTTAATCTGCGTTCCTTGCGCTGCTCATTGTACGCGACGTCGAAGCGCAATCGAAGCGACGATGATTTCGGGGTTCTCGTGTTTCAGCAACCGGACACTTTCGACCATCATGTTGCGGGGCGAATATCATCGCTTCCACGATAACAGGTCGTCGTCTGAGCGGTGCCATATGTTACTCCAGATTGCACGCAAGGCCCAGGTGCGGTGTCTCGCGCGCGCCCAGATATTAAAACAACGCCGTACGTAATTACAGACCCATACGCCCGGGCGACTCGGGGACACGCATTCCGCGGTTAATCGGCAGCGCGCTGCTCGCCGACTTTTTGCAGCCGGCGCGATCCGCCCGGGTAGCTTGGATGTGTTAATTAAGTGGCAAAGCCGCAACGGATGACAAATTTTGTTCGGTACCGGGGAATTAACTTTTTTTGGCATTATCGTCGCGAAATTTGACGGCGAAATAAGTCAGCGACATAGCCGGCAGAAAAACGCTCTCACGACTCACGTCTAACGAGCCAAAAAGACGGGGCCGCAAAAACTTGGCCCCGTTCTAACGATCCGCACGAATTTCAGCTTGGGGATATGCGCGTTACGTTCGGTCGTTCACGGACGCGCGGAGTGCCGCGAAATTTATTGTTACGAGGCGACGTTACGCTCCGGTGCAAAAAGTGCGCCGATGTGCGGGCTTTTTAAATTAAACTTTTTGTTGCGATATTAGGCAACGGGATCACAAAATAAGGTATAATTGTCGCGGCCACTGACAGACTAATGTGCCACGCAAGAAATCGTTTGATGAAATTTAAAACACACAAAATAGGAGTATTGTAAGTTTTATTGTAATGAAAGCGACAAATAAATTTTCGGAAGAGAGTAAGTAACAAAATTTTATGGGCGAAACTATAAATTTTATCTCCTGGAAAAAACAATTGGAGGATTTTTTCCTCTTCCTTGTCGCCCAGTGCGACCTTTTCATCGGGCTTTTTCTTTATCAAAGTAAGTCATCGAAATAATTTTTGGTCCAGAGAATTGTGATCGAAAACATTTTCTTCGCTGTAATAAAGATGTCGGTTTTCACAACGGCCACGAAACGAGCTGCACAATACATTTCTTCATACACCAAATTCTTAATCCAATTAAATAAAAAGATAATTTGAAAAAATCCATCACGAACAAAAAAGAGAGGTGAACACTTTGATCTCGGTGGAGAAAGTTCGTTCGACACAAAAGCTCACTAACCAATTCTTCGTTTAAATATTTCCGAAAGTTGTCAAACAATTTTTCCCGTTTTCTTTCTTTTTTCCGTCATCCAAATTTTTTCCGGGTTTTTACCTTTTCTTTTTTATTTACGGGCAACGTGTAAAGTACAAAGTGCACTATAAAACTCAATCACCTCATTTACGAGCGACAAACCGTTGCCAGAAAAACAATAAGAAACTCGGCACGCGAATAGGCAAGGAATATGACGCAGGGACAGGTCGGTCCCACGAGTTTTTTCACCCGCCAACAATTAAACGCAGGTCAGACGAGGGCCTCCGCGCTCGTTCATCATAAACATTCATTTCGTCAAATTAATTAGAAGATAAATTGCGCGGGAAAAAATTTTTCGGGCTTCTCGTCTCATGATCCAATTTTTGTTTCGATGATGAATCTCAGTGTCGGCCGAGGGATCTGTTTTTATTTAATTGCAATTAATTTAAAAGGGCCCTCTCTTGCGCGCACGAGCGGGCGCCGTTCACGCGTGACCCCGCGTCATCTATCATACACTTGATGCAATGTCGTGGCGTGATTTATGTCGAGTAAATTGTTTTATCCGACTCTCCGGTTGTCTCACCGAATGAAAAAAAGGTGCGCGCGCAATGCGCAAAATAAGCGTGGGATTTATTAATGCAGGTCAGGAAAATACGACGTGTCACAGTGTTTTCTCGGCTGAATTTTTCATCTCCTTCTTTTACTTTTTTTCTGTTTTTATTTTTATTTCATTTTTCATTTTGTTTCCAGTCGACGAGCACGTACTTCAGTATTTATTCGCTAATTAATTATTTGCGGCGGGAAAAACGGTACCGAAAGAATATTGTCGCTCTGAGATTCGTTTGGCCGATTGTTATCGAAGAATGCCGCGTGAATTTTATAAATCAGCCGCGGCGCTTTTATTTGTTCATTCGTCCGCGGGAACAATTACAATCTGCCGTGGCAAGCGAAAATATGGAGGAAGGGCAGGGCAAAGAATCACCGGACCGCGCGACACAAGGATTTTTGCATAAATTTCGGCCTTTTACTCTCTCTCTTTCTCTCACTCGTGCGCGTCAATATTTTTTGCTCACATGAAAGACGATTGCGTTATCGTGCGAATTACATAAAGGATTTTCGCGGACCGTTATCCAGATATGCTAATTGTTAGTGTAACTGTAACTGTACGTAATTTCGTCCGTCTTGGCGTACGAAATGTTCTCGCATATCGTGTGCGAAACCGTAATCTCAACTGTGACCCGTTCGCTGTGGCCAACTATCCTTGTCTCTCGCGCGACTAATCTGCCCGACGTGACTATTATCTTTCTTTTTCTCCCGGGCGCAATCTCGTTCCGAAGTACCCATACGCGCTCTCTTTTCCTTTTCGCTTCACTTGTTTCAGGATCCTTGCCTGAGAAATGTGAGCGGTCATTTTCACAGAGCTCAATAAACAAAATCCGTCCGCAGGCGAAAAAAAGAAGTAATTTTTATCTTCCAAATTCTCGCCTTGAAAAATGTAAAGTGCTTATTGTGAAACTTTTTTCTGTTTACGTTGACCCATGTAATAAAGTTAGCCAAAACGTTGTAAAACGCTTTTCAAAATGAATTTAAAAAACCGACTATTTCTTGTAGCGCGATTTTACAATATAGCACACACGCGATTCCGCATACGGAATCGTCGGCCGATTTCCCACGAACCGGCGGGCGAATTTCTAGTCAAACGATCGATTATCTATTCATAAAAATACGACAAGAAAAATGTTTACGGATTTGTGAAAATCTGATATCTTTTACCCTCGTTTTGCGAGCTCGTACATTTTTGATGAGCCGAGGACGAAAAAAAAAGGTTTGCCATCGCTTTGAAGATTGTTTAACCAGTGCTTTTACGCGACAAACAGCCAAATAAGTGGTTAGAAAAGCGGTCGGATAAATATTAGTCAAGACTTTTCTTTTGCTTTATCGTGTACCTGACAAATTGGCCGAAATGACTGAGCAAACATAGTAAAAATGGACACAAAACAGCCCCCTGTTATTCTCATTCCTCGTTGCACAATATTGACACTGTATACTGTGTCGAACTCGAAGAAGCAAGCTGATTTCTGATTACGAGGAATCTCTTATAATTTGATCCTCGGTGCCCAAATCGCTCTTACGTAATTCTATCGCCAACAGTCCGTCGCTTTAATAAGTGCTCGATGAGTGAACTCTGTAAATTCGAATAAGTGAAGCTCACTCCAAAAAAGTGAATATACATGTACAATAAGTCCAGAGTCTTCCACCAATTGCAAAAAGTGAAAATTTTCACTTATTTTGAGTCACAATTACAATGTAATTTTCACTTTTTGCAATTGGTTGAAGACTCTGGACTTATATGAATTTAGAGAGAAAAAATGGGAGAGAGAGAGAGAATGAGCGAAGAAAAGAGAAAGGAACGGTTGCCTAAAAGCCACTGCAAATTTAAATAGGTGATAAAAGGTTAGACAAACTGGGATAGACTAAAAAATAAGTGCAAATTCAACGAGTTGGAGTTGTATAGAAAGTCCACGGATTAATCAATAGGAAGGACTAACCGGAATGAAATGGAAAATCGCGAGGCACAGTGTCGCGGCGTGCAAATACCGGATCCGTATGACGTCAATTGTGTTTAACTTACACAAGAGCGTACGAAGCCGCTCAAGTAAACAGGATCCGTGGGGCGAATAACGCGCGACAACGATGCCCATTCACGAGCGGTTTGTGTACTTAGTTTACACGTGTGAACACAACTTTTGTCGAGCCACATGCTGGCCGCGCGATCGCGCGCAGCGAGATAATGATATTCGCAATAATCAGTGCAATCGAATAAATCAGCCGGCTGATTAATGACCCGTTTCGACCGATCTAGAAAGGCCCGCGGTTGGTTTTTCAGTGCCGACTCTTATACATATCTACCATCAGCTCGACCTCGTGTGTTCCGCGCATTTTTTACGCGTCGTCAAATTATGATATACGCAATCGTAAATTACCGCTCAGCACTTTTTCATCGACAATTCATTCGACTCGCCCTCTTTCGATTTCAGTCCCAATGTATAATCGTCAACCAATTTTTTTTTTGTTTCCTTTTCAAACATTTTAACTTCTTTTTTTTGTTTGCATGTTTCATTCGAATGTGCGTAATGTAAAATTGTTGTTGTACTTTTTTTTAATTGTAAAATATTGTGTAATTAATCTGGGAATGAAGAATTACTTTTTTTTCGTACGCACATTATGGAATATTATTACCGAACAGATGAGGAAATTTGACCTTTTCGAGTTGGGGGAAAAAACAAGGCCCAAAAATAGAACTTGGGATGTGAAATCGTAAATAGATGTTCACGGTCTAGGGTTAAAGTAAATAAAGGAAAAAAAGCTATAAATATGTCTCAATATTATTTCAGCGTTGTTCATTAGCGTCTTGCATGCATGTAAAGTGGAATTTTCAAAAATTTTCAGTGAATCAATTATGTATTGACAAATGAAGCTCTGGGAGCATCAGCTACTAAAATGGGAAAAACCGATACTATTTTAAAATTTTATCATGAATTTTCAGTTGTCAGGAGAGAAAGCCAACAAAAGTTGTTTTGTTTATTATCATCGTGTATATAAAACAATATAGCGCTGGTTCAATTATAAGTTACAAAGTACCCGTGAATTAATAAAAACGTTTTGATGGAATGAATATCATTTAATTTTGTAAGTTTTTCGTAAACTTTCAAACAACTACAAGGCTGGAGAAAAAATAATTAACTTGGCTTCAGTAATAATGAAGCTGTTTAAATAAGTGATTTACAAACAAAGAAGTCTTTATCCAACTTCGATTAGCTGCATTTACAGCATGATTATTCATCAACTCTTTTCTGAGTTTGGGCAAAAAAATACAAAGAGGCATTCGTTCATGACTTTTTTACACTTGGCCAAGTTTCGAGGCAAACGATCTCGCATACTTCGAATACACTGAAATTTATTCAAAGTTATATAATGCCTTATTGTATTTATATCAAGTCCAAGAGCTAAACACAATTCGCTTTTTTTTATTTGTACCCAACCGGTGTTTCTCTTTTGTATAATAAAATAACTCACTCCCACGTAACAAAAATCATCGGCGAGCAATTTTCACTGTTGAGATCTGCATAAAGACCCAGACCTATTGACACGAAATTAAAATACAATGTGGTATTGAACTCAGAGGAAAAAAACCATTCCAGAATGACAACTTTGTTAGGATCGTCCTACTCCCGTATACGACCTGGAACATATTGAATTGTATCGATCTGAGATTACCAGTCAAAGGTTTGAGGGCATACAACGATCTTCAATGTTCTTAATCTGGTGTCCTCTCTGTCTATTCAGACTGGGCTTGTTATGAAAAAGAACGAGCGACACCAGATGTCTGTAACCCATACCGGTCTGGACACATTCTTTGAAAATTAAAAGCACACTGTAATTTTGACAACAAGTTTTGTTAATTTTGTATGTCCCCATCTTTATTGTGAACGTTTCTTGGTAGATTCATTCCAGCTAAAGGATTTAGAATTAGACGATTTTTTTCTGAAAAAAGTATATCATTTCATAATTATAATCATAAAGAAATTGAAAACAGAGAATAAAAATAAAAAATGATGTAGAAAATTGTGGGACAAAACCTAATCCTCCGTGGCCTAATCATGATAATGTGATCTAAATTGCCCTGAAATCAACTGGAGATTATTCTTCGGTGAAAATAGATAGTCAGATTACGTTTAACTGGCGACGGTAAGTTGATGCCAGAAATCACATAACTTTGAGCAAACTGCTGGTGCGTCCCCTCCCCCGCAAAAATGCGGACAAAATTCTTCAAAGTTTCCTCACACAAAGAAGCCTCGGTAGTTTCTCAGAACGAAAAATCGACAACGGACGTAACGACTTTGAAGAAAAAGCGTCGATTCGTTGGAGCGAAAAAAAGGGTCCTCGCAACAGATTGTAGCTAATTAAGGACACGGACCCGATGTATCAAAGTTTGGCCTAAGCATCGGTATCAAAAGTTTGTCGCAGCAAAGTCCGCGCAGCTGACGTGATTTTATGCTTATCAAAAAAGGCAGCTGGTGTCACGACTCGTGACGAATGCGGACACCGAAGGAGGAGACCGGCCATTGAGAAGCGTCCGCCAAGGCTACCCGGATTAGTCACAGCGCTCGGTGCCAAAGACGTTCGTAAATGACCCGCGATTCGTCGCGGGCGCGTGTGCCCGCGAGAGAACAACATCGATCCGCAACCAAAAGGAGAATACACATCAGGCTGGGAACCGTCCGAAGAAATATGAAAGACAATGTGGAAATCGATATACCCGGAGTCACGGGCACCATTATATCAGCGCAAACTTTGAACCATCTTGATACGCCGATATCGAGCCATATATAGTACCGTTTTTTTTATAGTTCTCTCGCCACCCGTCTCGACCTACATTTATATTGGTTCTGTCCAAGCGAATACCTCTCCGAAACGATTCCTTCGCGAAACCAGCATAAGAGCTATAATAAATAATTGGTACCGCCGAGTATTGATTTACACTTTCACCACGCCCTTTTTTGTTCTGTTGTTTTTTTGTTCTTCGCTTTTTCATTTCATTCTTTATTCATTTAAATGTGTTGTACTTTTTTAATTATTTGATTGAAAGATCAAAAACGTTTCTGCCCTCTCGAATGAATTTTTTTCCAATTATAAGAAACCCAATTAGCCTCCTTTAATCGTCACCTGGCGGAACGGTCAAATTAAATCATTTTCGTTAATTCATTGATATTCGGATTAGGCGCGCCGCTTTACCTTATTGAACATTTCTTTCCCCAGCTTCGCAGCCTCCCTGAGAAAAAAAAACTGAGTTTCATTTTTGCTCCAACTAATTGTTCGTTTGAAATTAGTTCCAGTCTAACACGAGAATGTAAAGTTATCAACAGGGAAGTTTCGATTCAGAATTATTTCGCATTTGTCAATGAGATGCAGACTGTAAAAACTCGGACAAAAATGTTCATTGAAAACTTGTGGCAAACCTCGTTTTGAAATAATTTTTATTCATTCATTATTCCGTTTACAGAAAAACCCCTATATAATTTTCCCGGCGTTATATTTCGCGTGAGACTTTCGAAAAGTGGAACGGTTTAAATATTGTGCGGATCAAATAACAAATGCAAGCATTGTTGTTAAAATATGAATGGCTTTTGATTGGAAAAGAGAATATAACACGTTACATCTGTCGTGTGTGCGCGCGCAAGTGCCACATTTTCTTGAGCTCCCTGAACTTCTCGTATTCAAAATTTTATCAGTATTCGCGCTCGGTTGGAAGAAAAAAAGAGATGGAGATATACAGCTGAACTAGATCCGCAGATAGCCTATGATTTTCGCATGAATAAAAGATAAGTCTGCGAAAAAATCGCGCGGCTCAAAAATCATCATAAAATCATTAGACTATAAGCCGCTGGAACATATGAATGACGTAACTGGAGTGTAAATCATGCGGTTTGTAAATCGCCACGGGATCGACGCGCAGCGTTACATTGAACTCGGCGACCGATTTCCTTATTCAATTTAATATATGGGATACGGTTAATATGCATAAGCGAGCGAGATCGATCGGATCGATACATCCGTGTTATAAATTTGTGAGCGGTGTGTAATTTAATAAGTGCGAGAACGCGGCGTACGTCACATGACTTCGCGTTCAATAACCGTGCGGAGTCGCGGTATGTTATTTTTTTGCTCTCTCTGTTTTAAACAGTTTCACTCCGTCAGAGTGAAAGTGCAAAAAAATTGCATCCGTCTTTAGAGTCTAACCTAAACGCTCGGTCGGTGAAGAGCAAACAAAAATCAATTGTGGCTTAATTGCGGCCGATGAAATCGAGCATGTTGCATTTAATTTGATTGTCGAACCGGTCGGAAACAATTTTGCGCGAGATGCAAATATGAAAAAAAAAAAAAAAAAAAAAAAAAAAAAAAAAAAAAAAAAAAAAAAAAAGAAAAGAGAAACTAGAATTTCAAGTTGAATTTTAAATAAGAAAGCATATCAGAGGAAGTTGGTACTTTTGTATGATTAGAAGAGAATAAAGGAATATAGATCGAATATTAGAGAGCGGCGATCAAACACACGCCGCGCTCAGCCGACTTTGTCTTGATGAAAGGCCGTGTTCGGTTGATATAAACGGACGTTGAAAAAGAGCGCGGGCGTGTAAATGCGACTCCGCTTTTTTGATGAATAAATAATTTTCATTAGCGCGCGGGTGTAAAGACCCTGCATGAAATCAATGTGCGAATGTATTAAATTGCGCAAAATTATACTCAAAGTAATGCAAACAATTTTATATATAATTAAAATTTATATTACATATGAATCACATTTTTTTCCAGCTGAGAAAACATTCGATTGCGGATTTGACCCGACAGCAGTATAGTAAAAAAATTAAGTGTAAATGTAATGTACAAAATAAAAAGCAAAATAAATTTGAGCATAATGATGAAATTTTATTTCTATACCTTTCCTTCCACAGGTATAACATCTGGAGGTCTTGAATTTGTGAAATGGATCAAGTTCGATGTTGAACGTGAACTTGATAAAACACAGTGAACTATAGCACTGAACAAAAGGGTTCAAAAATAGCACCGCCGTAATCGTCCTTACACATTGTCAGAGAGCTTAGAATAAAAAAGGAAACGATCAAACAACTTATAGTATCCGCAGTTTGCATACAGTATTAGCGCCACAACGTGCCTGCAAACCGAGAGAATCGAGTTATCGAACGTTTTCTTTTTCATACTGTGCGATAAATACAGCTGATCCTTCATTTATCTAGGCGCTTCTTTTTCTCGACCTAATTACGGGGGGGAATGCGAGCCTGATGATAGTTTGTTCATGAATATATAATTCGATTGTTAGTTAGCAAGAGGATGAACTATAAGCGATATGAAACGTTTCAACTTTGTATAATTAAGTTAATTATTATGTTCAACAATAGGAGGAGGAGAAAAAAAAGTGTATGGAAATTTGAAAGTCGATGATAAACGCACGACTGAATCACGGGGGAGATGAAAAGTTTTGTCGAGGAGGGTTGAATGTCGTGTGTATTAGTTATTTCTGGTACGGAAGAAGCCGAAACTGTTCCTGCTCAATAATAAATAATATAAGAGCCACCAAAAAGCAGTTGCCGTGTAGGCAGTGTATTAATATTATATGCGCCCGACGCAAGTCGAAGTTCAGGACAATCGGTGGTTCCCCGATAAGACCATTGCTACAGTGATGTAAGACTACAATTTTTTTTCTTTTTCGCCTCTTGTACATTTTTCTATTGGGTCCCTCTTGAGATTCAAAAGATATGACAAAATAGCCTAAAACAACGTAAATTATGAAGTGAAGTAATGAAAGAAGAGTCATCCAGGACCTCTGACTAAGATGAATCGTCGCTTTTAATGATCGGCCTTTAATTGACGGGTAACACATTTCTTAGTGATTTAATTACCTTCGCCGAGATGATTGCAAAAAAGTGTAATTAGTTAGGTGTGATGTTTCTCTGATCGAAACAGCGCGCTACAGAATAATTAACGCAGAGATATTTATAGTTCCATACGAGCGTTGCTCGTGCCCAAGGAGTTCGAAGCATCAGAATAAAAAAAAATGATTGTATCTGATTTATACTTACCGAAAAGTATCGACAGTCGCCAAATATGGTTTATTGATTCATGCAATATTCTATTTATTGGTACGGTTGAAATATTGAAGCATCCTTTTGTTAAGGAGCGAAGAATAATAGAGCTGTGCATATGATATGAAATGAAAAACATTTGAAACTTTAGTGATTTTGATCTTGAACGTTGCCGGCTAATAATAATTAAATCGTGTGGGTCAAAGGAAAGAAAATGATGCGAAATTAATGTTTACTTGAAACAATAACATAAGTTATAAATTTATTCATATAAATTAAATAATCGTAGTATTATAGCAAAGTTGTTTACATTTATATACATACACGTGCGACACATACACGCAGTGTATGCATTCGCGTGTGACAAGACCGCCATGAGGATATTCTTTTGCTCTTTTCATTCATTTCGAGTACTATATTTATACGTCGAGAATAATATCTTACACGAGGCGACATTATGAATACATATTTACATATATTACAACAGCTTTTTTCAGCAGCAGTCATATAAAATTAGAAAAAATTGCCTATCTAAATCCGTGTTCTCTAATACGTGTTTCACTACTAGCATACTCTTTTCTTTTTTTTTTTTCATTTTCTTCCGTTTCATCAACAAGACAGCGATGTTTCATTCGTTCCTGGCATGTATTACTTGTTTCCCTCGAACAGTTTTTCCTTTTCCGTTCATATTTATTTTCCAATCCAAGTTTGTATTTTGTTCGGCATTGTTCGTTACTCCACGTTTTACAGATTTTTCACAGCGCAATCTTTTACGAAAAATTATAATACACGCAATGAGTTTTAAAAAGTATGTAAGTATTTACAACCAATGTGCACAGTGGCATCGAATTAAGCGCATAATTATTAAGTAGAGGAATAAATGCTCGTTTCGCGAGTTACTTTTTGTTTTGGCGAGGTAGGCCATCGGTCTTTTTCTTAAACGATCACAAAGCACCCGATGTTTTTCTTTTTTATCGTTAAATATACAGCAGTTGATGACACAAAATTATATAATTACAATGACAAATTGCTCATCCAACAACTGAGAGAATACCTATACGAAAATCCAATCACAATAGAGTCTCTTCGCGAACGTACAATTTCGCGAACAAATCTTGTCTCACAAAACGCGACTTGAATTCACATTATCCGACAGTCAATTCCAAAATCAATTCTCAAACCAAACGGCGCACAAAAAGAAAATAAATATATCACTTTTGTTTTTTTTTCTCTTCCTTCTTTTTTTTAGTTTGTTGTTTTCTTCCTTTCTTTCTTTATTTTGTACGAAAACGTATGGCTGCGGCACAGCAGACACGTAACTCCGGGTGCATATCCGTGGCGCGCGCGCGCACACACAAATTGATGCATCGCGAAACAGCCATCGATGGAATGATTCGATTGATTCCGCACGAAAACACCCGAAACCTCGTTGCCGAAGAAAAAAAAATATGATTTATCAGCACCGCGATCAAACGGCGCGAACAATGAACTCGGCAGCCGCGAACTTGGACGTGAAGAGAAAAGCAAGTCAGTTTAGCAGCAGAACAGATGTTCGTGAGCAAATGCCGAATTTGCGTGTGCATCGCCTCGGACGTGCCACACCACAACCATGAATTTGTGAAAGATCGTTCTTCATCGCAACGCGTACGTTCAATCACGAAGGCAGATTAAGCCGAGGCCCTGGGTTTCGTGCAAAATAGACGGTTCCAATTAGACCAGGTAGGCTTGACCAGACGGCGGGGGAGGGGGCGGCTGGTGATGGTGTTGCGCGGCGTTATGTTGCCTCCAGGCGGCGTTTCTCTCAAGGGTCGAATAATCCGAGTCAATGGACGAGTAAATATGTTCGGAGAGCGGCCTCCTGCTGGTGTCATTGGCAGTGTCAGCTGCGGAGGTCGGGTGGTCCTGATAAGCGCGGTTCATCGTGAGCCGCGGACTCGGGTTTGATGAATTGGGCTCCCGGCTGACGTCCGGCTTGTTGTTGTGACCTATCGAAGCCGTGCTGGTGTAAGCCGGTGGCGGCTGCAGCAGCTCCGGCGAATCCTTGAACAGCGTGTGATGATGGTGGTGATGATGATGATGATGGGGTACTCGCAAGGTTGACGAACCCTTTTCCGGCCGATCCTCGAGCGTGTAGGTGTTGACGTTGCGCCGGTACAGCGAGGAGGAGGAGGTCTTGCGGGCCAGGTGACTGCCCGCTGGCGGCATGGCGTACCTCAGCCTCTCCCAAAACCTCTTATCGCCCCAGCGAAGGATGAGCGCCGAGCGCAAATAAGGCCTGAGCTCGGGGTCGGCCTCGGCCTCCGGGGCAACCGGGCCGGCCTGCACAACGATCAGCTGACTCATGCGGCCACGCAGCGCCTCGTGAATGGCGGCGCGGAACTCGAACCGGGACCACTCGGTCTGGAGGAAATTTCTCGTAAGGATGATGACTAGGCGCTTGGACGCCTCCGCGGCCTCGAGCACAACCGGGGCGGCTGCCCTCAGACAGGGCAGGTCCCGGTGGTGGAGACAAAGCCTGGGTCCCTCGACGGCGTGCTCCAGCTCCGCCACGAGCGTGTGCAGCACAAAGTCCTCGTCCTTGGGGCTGTAGCACACATAGGCGTCGTAGAGTCGCTCGTCCTTGTCCTCGGGCACGGCGGCGGTCTTGGTCCAGAACCGAAGACCGTACCTGGAGTAGGCCCAGGTGCGAACCGGCTCGCGGAAGATGAACGCGAGCACGGTGAGCACCAGCAGCAGCAACACCGCGGACAAGGTCGCGGCGACCATCGGTAGGTAATCCGAGACCATGATGCTCTCGATGACGCCACCTTGGGCGAAGTAGTCGGAGCAGGCGGTCTCGTTGACGTCGAGCCGGCGTCGGTAGGCCGGCCGGGCCTCGTTGTTGTAGCACCAGACGTCGTTCGCATCGATGACCTTGTGGGCGTTGTCGGAGACCCAGGAGGCGAGCTCCTGGAGGAACTTGCAGCGACAGGACCAGGGATTGCCGCCGAGCGAAAGCTCGCCCAGGTGAGTGTTAAGGGTGACCTGCCACACGGGGAAGGTGACCAGACGGTTGCCGTCCAGGCGAAGGATTTCGAGCGAGCGTAACGGCAGCAGTGTCAAGTTGCCAATGTGGCCGATCAGGTTATTCTGCAGATAGAGCTCGCGCAGGTGTGACAGGTGCTCGAACTCGAAGCCCTTGAGTTCGCGGATGCGGTTGTCCTCGAGGTGGAGGATCTGAAGGTTGTTGAGGCCGTTGAAGGTGCGGTTCTGGATGGACTCGATGCCGCTCGCGTTCACGTACAGCACTCGCATGTTCTTTCGGCCGATGAACACGTGGTTCTGGAGCTCGCGCAGGTCGTTGCCGTCGAGGTAGACCTCGGTCGCGTCCATGGGTATGCGACGAGGGATGTCGCGGGTGCCGAGGCCCGAGCAGTCCACGACGTTGGTGTTCCACGTCTGGTCGTGGTAGCACTTGCAATCCGATGGACAGGTCATCTCACAATCACAAGCGTCGAAATCACAGCAATGACACAATGCAAAACAGTGGGCCTCGTAACGGCAAAGAAACTGTTCGGGCCGGGCAATCGACGCGGCGATGACGGCGGTGCCGCGCGGGCCCGAGATGGTGCACATCGCGTTGTCAAGGTCCATCACTCGCGGGTGCTGTCGCAGGGCACTCATGTTGTTTATCACTGGCAGCCAATCCATCGAGCAGTTGCAGTTGAACGGGTTGCCGCCGATGTAAAATTCCGGCAGCGGTTTCGTTTCAGGTACTGGTGTGAGACGCAGGGACGTGAGCTCCATCGTCTCGATCAGATTCGCGTACATGTCCACTCGCGTCAGATTAACTTTGCCGGTGAACGTGTTCGGGCGCACGTTGCTTATGTAATTATTGTTTATGAACAACAGCTCGACGCTGTCCGGCACCGAGAGCGGCGATAACTCGGTTATGCGGTTGTGGCTCGCGTCCAGCGTGCGCACTTTCAAGTCACGAATTTCATAGTAGTTGCCCAATTTCTCGATGTAATTGCTGTGAATGTCTAGCCACTTGAGGTTGCTCGGCACAAACGCGTAGTCGAACCACTCGATGTGGTTCTCCGACAGGTTCAGCAACAGCAGACTCGTGATGCTCGCGAACACCCCGTTGATGTCCGACAGGAAGTTTCCGTCCAGGCGTATCGCCTCTAGTCGGGTGTTACGTTCGAACGCGTTGCGCTCGACGTGCTGCACCTTGTTGCGCGCGAGGTTGAGGATCTGCAGGTTCGGCAGGTCCCAGAGCATGCCGCGGCTGACATTGCCGATCTCGTTGCCGATGAGCCGGAGCCCGGTGAGCTGGTGGAGGTTTCGGAACGAGCCGTTGTGGAACTCGACGATGTGGTTTTCTCCCAGGTCGAGTGTTTTGAGGAACGCGAGGTCGCGCAGCGCCTCGGGCACCGCGGTCAGATTGTTGCCGCTGAGGTCGAGCTCCTTGAGGTCGGAACAGTTGCGAAAGGCGAGCGGGTCGACGCTGATTATCGCGTTGCCCGAGAGCGTCAGTCTGTTCAACACAAACAGGCCGTTGAACAGCTGGGCCCCCACGGAGTGCAGCCTGTTGTCCGAGAGCTCGAGGATGTGCAGATTGTACAGAGGCAGAAAGGCGTTGTTCTCGATGTGGCTGATAGAGTTGTTGCGCAGATCCAGGATCTGCAGGAAGAACAAGTCCTTGAACATGCGCGCGTCAATGCGTGTCAGCAGGTTATAAGACAGGTCTAAAACGACGAGTCTGATGAGACCGGCGAAGGTGGTCTCGTTCACGCGGTCGCTGCCCAACCGGTTGCCCGCGAGGTTCAGCACCACCAGCTCCTCGAGGCGAGTGAACGCGCCGCGGGGCAGGTCCCGCAGCTCGTTGTACTGCAGGTGGATCTCCTGCAGGTACCTGGTGTTGGCGAACACCGCCTCGGGCAGCGCCGCGAGCTTGTTGTAGCTGGCGTTGAAGATGCGAAGACTGGTAAGACCGGTGAGCGCATCGCTCGCGATCTCGTTGACAGAATTGTGCTGCAGCCTAAGTTCTTGCAGCTGGCGCAGCCCGGAGAGTACGCTGTCCTCCGGCAGAAGTTTGATGTTGTTGCGCGAGAGGTCGAGCGAGCGGAGCTCCCCGTGGCAGTGGTTCGTGCGGTTGGGCGTATGGTACTCCGGCAGCCCGATGTCGGAGAGCTCGCGAAACTGGTTGCCCGTGAGGTTGAGCACCTGGAGGTTGGTGAGGCCACAGAGCAGCGTCGAGGGTAGCGCGTCGACGTTGCTGTCGACGACCTCGAGGGTCTGCAGCTCGCGGAGGCCTGCGAGCGCGTCGGGTGCGAACTCGAGCACCCTCCCGACGCCCCACTCGGCGTTGAGCGTCTGGATTGCCAGCCGCTTGAGTTCGCCGAGCGGCTGGAACGCCGCCTCGGGCAGCCTCAGCAGCTTGCAACCCTCGATGTGAAGCTCGTGCAGGCCGCTGAGACGGTGCCAGCTCTCGCTTGAGATGGTGCTCTCGAACTGGTGGTGGACCGTGCTGCAGCTCAGACGTAACTTGAGCGGGTCCAGCGAGCTGAACAACACCGCGACGCTCGTCGGGTCGAGAGTCCGCAGGGCGCAGACGGCCGAGCGCGTCTCGTTGCCGTCGGACGACCAGTGGCACGAAGCCCGCGCACCAACAAGACAGCACAGCAGCAGCACCGCGTACCTAAGCGCCAACCACCACTTCACAGCCATCGTGTAAAAGAAAAAAAAGATACGGATCAACGGTCGTCGGCGATTGCACGATCTCGGCACTGTTTCACCGGCACCTGCTGCTATCACGTACACACGCCTCGTTCATCCATCGCTACACTTATGCACGGCCGAGGTGCGACGACCACTTGGTTACAACGCGATGATCAACGCGAGCAGGCGCTCGTCTCGCCGACAGGTTGCGACGCCGAAACATCCACATCCGCCGCCACTTTCTATCATCCCTGGTGCTCGTCAACTTGCAATCCGATCTTTCGAACTTGGCTCTCTATCTCACTTGAGCGTATCTTCTCTGACCAAACGACGCGCACGACTATACGCCCCGACTGCTCTCGTCTCACGCTCAACTCGTACTGAACTCGCTACGTCAAAGCGTCCGACTAGTACTCGCGAGCCGCCGGAGTGGGGAACAACTCGCCGCCAGAGGGCAGGAGCGCGCGGTCCGCGGAGACGAGCGCCCCCACTCCGGGCGCCATCCCCTGCGGAAGCGACGGGGGGAACTCTCTGCTACACGACAGTAGCTCCCCTCTTGGCATCAAGCGCTTTACGCACACACTCGCAGCGGCAGCCCGTCAAAGACCGTTCCGACGGCGTTTTGTGCCACGCACGGACAAAAGACGAGCTTCAGGTAAAAACCTGAGAAAACCTTCTTCTTCCCTCCGCCGCTTGTCGCATAAGGAAAAGTCCACCTGGGGATGCAGCCAGTCGTTAACACCGATACCGAGAGAGCAATATAAATAACGTTTGGGCAGAGCGCCCTCCGTTAAGATTTATGAACTGCGATTATTGTTTTTCTTTCAGTTTCTTATTGGAGTTTAATCGGGTATTAATATCCGACGGATCATTTCAGTTGTCACGCGAACCCGTACCTATTTTTTGTTCTCTCTCATCGAGAATAATGGTTGCGGATTGTTTGACAAAGTTGTACACGTTCGGTTGAAGATGAATCTTCAAATCACTGCGTTATTTAACAGAAAAAAGGGTATTTGTGTATTTAATAAACTTGATATTAATTGGATACAACAATAAGGATTTTGATGGGTTTTGTTTTTCAGTCTGTGTTCGGTGGAACGATGTATGCTTAATGGATTTCGCGGACTGGTTGAATTTGCGGTAATCAAAGCTGAAAATAAAATTGAAAATAATACGACGTTGTTTTTCGTTTATTTATAATTAGTGCTTGCAGTCGCTAAAAAAAGGTACGAATATCACAACGACGGGTTTCCATACAGCTCGCATTTTTTATTCATTGTTTTGGGTATGAAAATGCAATGACAAATTGAATCAATTACGGAGACTATGATAATAAATGAATAATATATAATCCATTTTCGCGGTGATAAAAATGGTTGCGAGTTTCAAAGTGGTTCGTTTTGAATAAATAAATATGTGGAATCGAAATAAAAAACAGTCAATTTTAGAAGTAATTCGACTGGTGTAAAAATAGCAACACCGGTTGGGAACGGAAGGGTGCCGAAACGACTAGCGCAGGGGACACGTCGCTTGTATTCTTTGAAAACGAGTGCCCAATCTAACTGATTTATAGGTGGCGACACTTTCCAATGACCTCACGTTGGCCAGATGCTTATTTATTGAAAAGCCTGGCCAGGAACGATTTTGCTCCATCAATAAATTCGAACATGAAAATGAACGTTGGGAATTGTTTTTGAGCAATTTTCTTTATTTATTATACATAACTAAAAATCTAAGTTGTGAGATGAGAATTAATTCCCCACGATACACCCAGCACATTATTTTGTTGTGAGACATGTTACTGTCATATTGATAAAAAAATAATAATAACGATTTGTTCGACTATCGATTTGTAATACATAGTAGTAGGATCCATATTTATATTTTTCATTCCGGTCATGGATATTGGTTATTTTATTTTATTATTTTTTCTAACTTTATAAAAAACATGTTTATTTTCAATTTCGTTTAATTGATCGATCTTCTTTTAAATCATTAACAAACTATAGAGTTTGAAATTGAATTTCTTCTTTCATGAGTTATTTTACCGTGTTATTCAATTATTTATAGGATTGGAAAAATAGAACGGTTAATATGGACATGCATTTAATTTGATCCTAAATAAGAACTAGGATAAATAATGCAACCCAATTGATTAGTGTTCAATTTCAGTTTATAATTGAATTTCACTTAAATTCTTGTTACATTTAACAAAAAGTGTAGTGGGAAGTAAATGTGAAATTTTGTGACGATACATTTACCATTAATGGATAGTAAACATCAGTAGAAAAAGATTTACTACATTGTCGACACATAGTACAAAATGTATCTCAGATCGATAAAAATACTTACCGTCCAGAGGTATATTTTCTGTAGTCGGTAATTGTTTGACATTTCCTTACGCGAATAGTTGATGTTTTTAAAGAAAAATAGTTGGAAGTTGATGAATTATTTTGGTAACAATTGAGAAAAAATGTACACCGTCAGTTCATAAAAAATCATTTATTGGAAACATTGACATTTCATTATTACCGGTATTGCAGTTTCATAACATGAGATTACAGTGTGCACAATAAAATTATAAACGACGTCTGTGATATTCGCAGCCTCTTGACTTATCGTTAAAACAATATTCTGGCAAGACAACAATAGTCTCAGCTCGATAACTGACGGAAAATAAAAATCGGGCTAATTTCACCAACGATCAAATAATACAAAAAAAGAAACAACTCATTTAAAATAGATTCAAATTTTTGAACTTCAAAATATCAATTTCATCTTCATAAATTAAAATAAATAAAATTAAAATAACAATAAATAATTTGACTCGAAAAAATTAATAATATAGTAATCCGAATACTAAATTGATTTAGACCTCGTTTGTGAAATCAACCAAAAGCAATCGTATATGCCGAGCACTTATCACTTAAATCGACTTCAAAAAGCCCGCATCGGGGGACTAAAATACTGTGTACAAAGAAAAAGTACATTAAATATTCGTATAACAATTACAACAATACGATATGTCGCTCCTACTCTCGAAAATTTTAATGATTATATAACGATCAATCATGCAATTTATCTCGCGATATATCAACACGGATATACCTTTCATCCCCCTAAAACGTTATAAAAATGCGAATGCGAATACGATCGCGTGGCAAAAGATCAGATCTCGGCGCCAAATTAAAAAAGAAACGAATAACGTCAATTTATCACAACCAACGACAATTATATAATCTGTACGTCAAACTAATTCATCCCGAGCAATAATTTATATTTCCTGTCACTGATCGTTTACAAAATTACAAACAATAAATAATTTAACTTAAATTGAACGAGGTTTTAATATTTTTAAATCTTTTCTTTTTTTTTTATTGTCTAATTAGAAGCTAGCACGCAAAACCGATTACGAGTATATATAACAACCTGGGGAGAAAATTGGACAACTCTTTTATAACTCAAGCGAGCTCGCTTTACGAGCAAAAGTTTCGGCAAATGGCGAGGCAGTTTTGTGTGCGAGCTTCTTTCGAACTATACGAGAGCGTTTCACAATTCCGTGAGGGTATCTACGGAAGTCTGGAACCGCGAGGGTCGGAAGAACTCGGCCTTGCTTGTGCCCATGCCTGATCCCTCGATCTGTGATACGATTTCGTCTCGGAGCGAAACGAGCACTCGACGATCCTGCCGATTGTTCACCGGGGCATTACGTATCGCCCCGTTTATATCCTCTAATGCTTCTTGAAGGAAACCAGCGTCCGTGCGAGCTTTCGCCCGGGCGTAATACGCCTCGTAAGAGTCTGCTCGCAAATTTAGAGCTTTGTCCGCTAGTTCTATTGCTTCGTCGAATTCCTGCGATTAAAATGAAATCTGATTAAAATTTATCTCCTCCACTAAAAACATTGGGTGAAAACTCAAATAATACCAACTAACTTTTTATAGTCCGAGTCAATTTCAAAGGAACAATTTTGCGAAGGAATTAATTTATATCCTTTTCTTACTTTCAGATACATTTCATTTAAGTTTGAACATTTTATTTACATAGAAATTTTTTAGTGCATAACATTGTATTATTTGTCATTAGAAATAAAAATTGTTTGCAACTTACGTTCATTTTTCGTTTGCACCGGCTCAAATTGAGTAAAAAGTTCAGTCTTAGTTGAGCGAATGAACGCGAATGCAACAGCAAATTTTGATTTGGGTCAGGGGTCTGATCACTGGATCCCTGTTCTGGAATCTCCGGGAATTTTTTCAACGCATAAGCGTATCGGTGGGAAGCCTCTTTGAGACGGCCTTTCCGATAAAGGACATTTCCATCCTCCAACAATTTGTTCAGCAGTATCAACAGAATGTCCGGCTTTCCGGCAGCCATCGCCCAAGTCGCCGGTCCCAGTTTAGCTCCCCGTCGCAAAAAACATTGTACAACAAGTATATTCCGACATCCAATGGCTCGGTCCAAAGGTCGCATCCCGTGCAGGTCCACATGTTCGATCGCGGCGCCTTTCTCCAACAGCAACTGTACCAATTTGGGATTGCCCTGAAACAAAATTGAAACGATTAAAATCAACATAACAATCAGAGACGAAAGAAATCAACTTTGTCAAAATATACGTTTGCGAAAAAGAAGAAATAATAATTTTTTTCACTTTTTACAGAGGATGTTTAGAATAAGAACAGAAGTTGCACATGTGCAAAAGTTTTCTCCCGAACTTCAAAGCGGAAATGGTGTCAAACGTCAACTGGAGTTGAGGTTTTCAGCGAGGCGAATAAAAGGGGTTATAATGGAGACTTGGTATATATTTACTTGAAAAGCGGCCAAATCCAAAGGCGTCCTTCCGGTGTTGTCAGTCGTTTTGACATCTGCGCCACGTTCGATGAGATGTTGAACCGCGGGGATCCGACCCCGGAGACAAGCCCAGCCAAGCGCGGTTAATCCCTCTTTGTCAGATGCTTCCAAAATTGACCCTCGGTCGAGGAACAATTCGATCAAATTTGTATGACCCTCGGATGCTGCCAACATTAACGGCGTCCTTCCCGCGGGATCGCGCTGCTCGAGGAGAGGAGCCGATTGATTCAATTCCGTCTCCGTGCTCATTGTCAAAGACACTGAAATAATTCACGAAACACTTTAAACAATCACTCAAACAAAAAAACGATTTCATCGACGTTTACTCAAACATTAATTTCAGATAATTTTTTTTCTACCTTCAAAACTGTAATTTTGTATTCTACCTTTTTGTTACGATTCATATCGCACGAATGAAATTGCGTAATTGCACACGTAAAAGTTAATTTAATAACCGAGCCAAATGTCCTACTTTGCAAAAGCAATGATTTAGAAATATTAAAGCGTAACGTCGAGTCTACATATAAATACACGATGTGATGGCATGTTAACACGCATTATTGAAAGTTCCCTTCATCAGTTGCTGTGAAATCATGGACTAAGACCGATCGTAAAGATAGATATGTAATTACAATGCAGTTCATTGATTACTATTATGACTCCAATAACGGGGCAAACAGTTTCAACTGGCAATTTACTTATTATCAAAGACAAATACTGAATGCCTTTCTGACAACTGACAAGCTAAAATCAATGAACAACGTTGTATATAATTTTGTAAACATACAGTCTCAATTTGTATTTACCCATGCTATACTAACACTTTCAAACCACTTTTAATTCAACCAACAAAAGATGAACTTTAATTTTTACATCTTCATTACTGAGCAAAGACATGAATATTTTAAATCTTTTTTTATTAGTCTCTTCAACCCCTCAATACTCAATACACTCGCTCAAAATTTGTTCCTTAAAAAATATTCGCAGAGATTTAATAATTGTATTTTTGTGAAATGAGGGTTAAAACTAAATCTGTTCTATTATATCTGTGGCTTGCCGTAATAAAAAGTAATTGCATTTTTAATATTTTTGAACTATTTGATATTGACATTTTGATTTCACACACTTGGATATTTTGTTTAAACAGATGTTAAATTAAGAACTTTATCATACCAAGTTCCCATTCCCAGCATGCCTCATCCGAAAACAAACCTTGTAATAGTCTTTCAGCAGTTCCCCAATGTCCTTCGCGAGCGGCGAGCATCAGTGGTGACAGACCTTTGGCATTGACAGCCAGCGGGTTGGCACCTCGCGTAAGAAGCGCCGAGACCGTTGCAGTGGAGCCGTTCGCGGCGGCGATCGTCAGCGCGGTCTCCCCTATGAGCGTGTCCGGCTGGTCCACAGTGACCTCTGACATGTCCAGGAGATACTCCACGACCGACTCGTGGCCTTGCGACGCCGCAGCGACAACGGCTTGCTGGGCGGCCTCCTCGCGATCGATGGTGAACTCGCTCCTCGACTTTTCGTCCGAATCGGCACTGTGCCAGTCGCAGGCCAACAGGTACCCGACCACGGACAGTCTTCCGTACTTGGCTGCGTGCACCAGCGGGCATTGACCCGCCCTGTCTGCATGTCCCAGCGACGCTCCAGCTGCGGCCAATCTGAGAACGAAAATTGCAATTCAATCATTCGCTCTGCGTGTTAATTGACGTAATCCCTCTTTAAGACTGGATTTTGAATGAAAAGTTAATGGACAATGATTGCTCCCGGTGCTCCACCAGTTGCTTTCAAAAGTGTGCCGAAATGAAACAGCGTCATGAGAAGTGGCCAGGGGGGACAACAAAAAGGCGATTAATGAAATTCATAATAAGCAAACGGAGGCAGATTATTTGTTGAATAATCTCATGTAATATTATAACTTGTCTTGTCAATCTCTTACACAGGTAAAACAATATGTAAGTTTGTTACATACATGCTCTTTATGCGTTGTGTATATGTGAGCCTATATTGATTTTTGCCTTGGTAAGGGAAAGATTTTACTGCCACAAGATTTTGGCTCGTTCTCATTAAGCATCAAACAGTGAGTTAGTTTGTAAACTAATAATTTAAAGAGTGTTTTCCGGCTGTACCTTCGTACAACATCGCAATGGCCCCGGGCGGCAGCCAACGCTAGCGCCGTGCAGCCCTGACTATTCGTTAATTCAAGGTCCGCGCCGAATTCCAGCAGTAAAGACACCATCTCGACCGAGCCCTCGTGTGCGTACATGCAAAGTACGGGCGCATTACCCATGTATTCAGTCTTGAAGTTAGGAGATGCTCCTGCCAGCAGCAGCAATCTTGAGACTTTGACGTTGGGGCTGTAGATGTTTCGCAGCGTACAAAGCGTCGATGAAACACATTGCAAAGACGTACTTATCCAAATCGCCTGGAGCAAATGTACAATTTCGTCAGTATTCTGTCTGGTTATTATAAAATTATTCAAAGGATAACGAGATTAGATCAGAAGGTCTAATTGAAAATAAAGTGCACATTCCAGTGAAACATCAAATTTTAATCAAATCCCAATCTATTTTCAATCAAATTTTCAGTTGCAAAAAATGATAAACAACTAAATTTAAATTGTTTTTTCTTTGACGAGAAAGGAAAGTAGTGGTATAATTTTTGTTACCTGTAAGTCACGCGCCGGAAAACTGGGCGTGACGCCTCGGTAGATGTGTGCTTTAAGTACGTGATGGCCAAGTTCCAGACCTTTTTCGGCATCTAATGGAGCCTCGATTCGCGACAAGCGGAACGCCACAGCCGCATGGCCGAGTCTTAAATCGCAAAGGAACTTTGTTGATTCGCCCTCGTCCCGCCTCATGAGCCATTCCCTGAACGATGGGTGGAAGAACATATACGTGTCATCCAGCCGTTTCACCAGGAAACCCGATAGCATCTGCAATTTTGAACATATTCGTTGGAACATTTCGGACGAAAAACCTCGCGTGTTGATAATGTACTCGCTTTGATGAAATGTTAAAAAGCAGCGAAGAAACGAAAAAAAAAAAATAAATAAAACGGAGGAAAAATTTATTTTCATTTCATTTCACGGGTAAAGAATTATTTAAAAAACGCTTCCCGCAAGTCGGACGTTGAAATTTACCTTAAAGTTTTGCATGAATTCCTCCCAGGAAACGATGCAGTCTGTATAAAGCGAGTTGACGGAATAATAAATTTCGGTTAGCGTGAGAGGATAAAGAGTTGCCAGACAGACGCAAAAAATGGCATGGACTTTTTCGAAGGAAGCCGTCGTTGGAAACCTCAGGTTGAAATGCAACAGGTAAACTTGGGCCATGGACACTGGCAAGACCTGTGAAACGGAAATGAGATTCATTTTATTCAACCTTCTTCAATCCAAAAAAATTTTGTTTATTTACACGAATAAAAAATTTCAAATTTGAAATTTCAATTCTTACAATTTTTCTAATAAAAAACTTTTTACTCACCTTATAACTCGCGGACTTTGCAATTATATGTCCGCTTTCGATCAGATCCAACGTGAGTTTGACGAACAGGAAACTTCCCTTTGCGAGGGACAGTAAATGCAACGCGAATCTAGTTTGCGTGGCGATGTGCGACGACTCGGTCTTGCCGTTGACACATGCAGTGACGTTTGTCTGGATCACCGGGTTTTGTGCGAGCCGGTAGCTGATGTAATCGGTGAGGTCTTTGGTGATGTGGCCGGTGACGGTGGCGTCGTTCGTACATTTGTCCAGGCAGATGCGAGTATACGGCAACTGTTTCGTGCACTCGTGCAACTGGGTCCGAACAGTGCACACCACTTTCAGCCAATTTGGAAAATTAGGTGCGTGTCGTGCGAGGAAACTCGCGATGGTATCGCCGCGATCCGGCCGGTGATACTCCGCCTCGCAAACCGCGTCTATCAGGATGACCTGAAAGCGAAACAAAATTTCTTAAGTCGTGAAAATAAAGTACCAACGGAGACACAGTAAATTTCAGCTTTTTTCTTTCTTTTTTTTTTATTTTTTTCGTTTTCGTCTCTTATCTTTTCTTGAGGTGAATTTTTGTTTTTTGAGATTTTTTTTTGCGGCTTCTTGTAAATGTATCGCCAATTGAAAGGTATACACCAAGTTGAAAATTACCATATTGATTTCGGGTAACCGTTCGGCCTTCCTGAGACTGGTAAGCGGCTCGATGATGCCTCGCGATAGCGCGAGATCGGGGTCCACGGTACACTCGCGCTGCGAGAGGTACCCCTGAAGATGAGGCTCCGATAACAAGTATTCCCTGTAACTGGCAAGCTGCGGTGCCTGGCATAGCTGCGCCGCCAACGAGTGGATGAGGTCGGGCACAAGGCACGTGTTGTTGTTGTCCGCCTGACAGAAATGATACGCCACGACGTGCGATGCCAGCTTTCGAATCTGCAAACGAGTACGTACGATCGATCAATTGCCACGGCTTATTTTGATTCACTTGTCCGATAAAAACTTTTCTTTGCCACATCAATCGGAGGATCTTCATACATTGTCTTCAACTGCATTGTATAATCGGGTTTCATTGTAATATGAGAGACTATAATTTTGTCTTCCTTTTTTTATTGAGATAGAGAGAGCGGGAATTTTTTGTTCTGCATTTTACAATTTATTCAGAATTGAAATCACAAAAGAAGTGACAAAAGAAAAGGAGTAAGAATCTCAGGGTTTTTTTACAGGCAATAAAAGCCAATTAACGTTTCTCGGAAGGAACAAAAGAACCGAATAAAGTGATAAAACATACAATTTCGTTGGTACTGCGGACACTTAATTGCAGATTGGATGGATCGACTTTCTCCCTTTCTCCGACGGCGATCTCCTGTTCGGGCGCAGGAAGCTGACCTCTTCTTCGGCCGAAGCAACTGTGCTCGACAAGCTCAAGAATGAGCGCAGTTTTTCCGGTGCCAGGCGAGCCGGATATCAGCATCCCGGGACTCGAACCGTTGATTATCACCGACTCGAGTTCATGCAACAGCCATTGACGGCCGATGAACAGCGGCTCTGCCTCCAGGAGAGGCACTTCAAAAAACAACGGCTTCAGTGTCAGCTGAGTCGCGTGTAGCTGCGCGAAGCGATCTGCAAAAAGAAAACGTTCGAATTCACAGTGTTAATTTGTGAGGAAGGGAAGGGGGCAAAAAAGCAAGTGTCAGTGCTGCTGTCAGACGAGCATTTTCATGCTTTTTTGCCATTGTAATTTTTTTCAGACATTACGTTGAAACGAATCTCAAGTGGATGGAATTTGAAAGTGGTATTTTTTTGACACTTTTTATTTAGTACAGTTAGTGTTTAGTACTGTAGCTCGTTTTTATTTCTCACTACAACTCATAACTGATTGCGATTTTTTTATTTGATTTTAATTTACAATAAAATATTATTGACAAAACTGGAATTGCAATTAGATGAACAAAGTTGAGTCCACATCGACTTACAGCTCTTAGGAATCGTACGCTTCAATTGTAGAATGCGCAGACGGATTTCAATATATTCTGACACACAAAATATACAATTCGTTTACACCGTTATATATACTTTCATCTGATTCCCGGGCTATTTAATACGATTAGATCAACTGGATTCAACTGAATGAGAAAAGGAACGAGATCCTCAAAGGCGATCAAGTTGCCCCTCAGTCGAAACCCAGGCTTGATCATAATCCGAATTAGCTCAGCAAAATATTATTTGTAATCCTGTGCACAAATGTGAGAACTTTTTCTTACCACATCATGATTTTGCAACTGAAATATCAAGATTCCCATGACTCTCGAGATAAAGTGCATTAGCATGTGCTAAAGGCCATTTAGTTTAGATTACATATGATAATTGAGCTAAGTGTGTTATAAACATAAAATCTTGACCAAGAAGAAAAAAAAAATTATTTTTTATCATTTTTGTTTTCATTCAACTTGTACGAATCAGAAAAAAATTATAATTGGTTTCCGATAAGAAAATGATCTCAATTTGCGACCAAGAGAAATACTGTCTGAACGATAGTTTAGATCTGATAAGATCCGCACATTGCTCAGAAATAACCAGCCTTTATCCAAACTAATTGGTTCTAATTGATAATGAACAATTATCTAATTCTTGTTTTCCCTTGCAACGAGAAAAAAAAATTAACTTTCATTATTGATTTCCTAACAGATTCTTAAGCCAAGTTGAAACTCAATTCAGATTACATTTTTTGAACAATTCAAATGATAACGTACTTTTTGAATCTCCCCCGGAAGTCTTGTTGTTTGCAATTCTGTTGGACCTTCTAAAACAGGTCTTCCTTTTCAGATGCTGTTCCTCCTCAACCTGTCCGGAATTAGCTGCCGAATTTCTCCTAGGCGAAAGCGGGCTGGAGCTACCGTTGGACAGTCCAGAAACAGACATGGAGATGGACATGGAAGTCGAGGCCGAGGCGGAGGCTGAAGAAACCAAGCTGGCCGCGCTCTCGCAATCCCTAGGGTACCCCTTTTTGGTCTTCGTCTTGGTCCTGGGTTTCGGAGGGGTTCTCAAGGCCGCCGCAGCAGCAGCGACCTCTGCCTCGCTGGAAGTCCCGGTCAGGGTGGAGATCGGACTGGTATTCGTAGAAGCATGAGTCTGAGTTTCAAAACTTGTGAGGCTGCTGAACGACGCGGCAAAGCTGTCCTGATTCTGGCTGTTCTTGGGCCGCAGAGGCGGCCTGGAGTAGATCGGCTCGACCGGGGCCACCGACTCCACTCGGCCAGAAACACTCGTTGGATCGTTGTTGCATCGCTGGTTGCCCAGAAGAAGGCCCAGTCGCATGTACAGGTCCAGCTGGGACGACTTTCTCGACTTGGACGAGATGTGCTTGACCCGGTCCCCCTCGTCGTCTGCAATAAAAGAAAAAGACCAAGATTAAAAGAACTGATGAACAAAAAGTTCCCTCGCATTGTTAGTCGAAATTCACTCAAATATTATGAAAGATGGGTTCCGCACAATAATCGTCATAAACGAAAGGAATTCCATCGAAATCGGCCGCAATCAGCATACAAATGAGCGGAATTGAATTACACGGGAAAAAAATAAAGCGCCCGGGTAATCGCATTCCCACATCTGCGATCTCCTTTTACAAGACCGAGCCACAAATCATCGCCCTATCAGCAAAAAATTTCAATCTCGTTACAATTTCTGCGTGCAAACTGCTCGAAAAACAGACAAACAGTTAATGTGGGCCTCGCTTGTTCGATCAGGCCTCAATGTGGCAGCCGGAAAGTCACAGGTTTGTCTTAGCAAGAAAAAAGTTCTCAGTAACATGCCAAAACAATTTGCTGAAACAATCAAAAGAAAAAAAAGTCTCGGGCCACACAATGCACACAAAATCTATCCTGCCTTGGACTTTGCTGGAGGCGCCGATGAGTTGGTTCAGCCCGTCGTTTGCCGTTCCCTGGCTGCTGCTCCACAGGGATTTGATTTTTCCTAGAACGACGCCCGGCCAGCGTGACTTGCCCTCCCAGGAAGTCGTCATCCATGCTATAGAAATTCCCATACATGAATTCTCAAAAATCGTGTTACAAATTCAGTGAGCTGACATGAAATTCAACAGCTGCGAATTAGGCCTCGAGTTTGAGTTCAGGTAATTGTTCGGCGGAAGCGAGCAATTAAAATAAACCATGGTAATTGGTTAATCGTACAGATCAGAGACAATGCGATTGTTCTGTTCCACGGCTGTGCTCGCAAAATGTTGCATTTAATTTAAATAATAGAATATAAAACGGGAGTCTTGCACTGTCCAATTACGTTTCGCAACACGCGAGAGTGTCTCCATTATGTTTTTACCTAACGAAACATCATACAAGACGACGGCTCAGTGATATTGTGTTACAAATAAGTTGCAGTAAAATAATTTATCATAAATTGCGTTACAAAAATGTGACAATAATTCACATAGACTGTAGTTTTTTAATGCATTATAACAAAATGTACTGAAAATTCAATTACAAAAAAGTGCATCGAAAATTGCATAGTAAAAAGTGCATCCATAATTGCACTACAAAAAAGTAACAATGTAAATAGTTCTTTTAAACTACAATAGTTTTGTTACGTTACAAGAAAAGTAGACAAAATAATGCATTAAAAAATGCAATTTCTTTCTAAAAATATTATAAAAATTCTACTGCAACGACTGACAATAAAAAAGGCCAGCGTGAAATACAGTTTTGTTATACATTGATCTGTGTTTTCCTTCCCGAAGAATGACCGAAAAATTGCAATCAAGCACGGTCTTACTTGCGAGACAAAAAAAAAACTGTGTCATAAAATGCGTTACCGGAACTGGGTCGAGCAGGCGTGTCTTTTTCATCAGATAATAAAGTCTCCCGATGAGAACAAACTCGATTTACATATCGAGCGAAACGTCATTGGAGTAAACGTGTCTGGATCGGATTTTGTCTTACCTGACAACGCCGAGGGGTTCTCACTAGCGGGCAGCTGGGTCGCCTCGCGCTTGGACGAGCGCTGTGCTACGAACGAGCTCTTCAGGACCTTCGGGTTCAAGAAGAATCTCTTGCGCTGGGTCGGAGGCGTCGGACAACCTGTAATCCGAAACGGTCATGCTTTATTTCCTTTTGCTTTTGTGCACTCAACGTTTTCATTTCTTTATTATGACGTCGTCTTAATTAATTGCTCACTTGATTTGTATGATAATGAACCTTTACGCTCAACAAAACCCCGCGCCGTAACGTTACGTAAGTCTGAGAAGGTAGCGTGGAAAAAAAAGTGCATCTCCTGCTCGACGAGCAAATTACGGGTATTATACATGAAAAAAATAAATGATACACCTTGGGATGGGAAACGTCCGGTGCATTTTATCAATCGAATAATTGTTTCGGCGCGCGATTTAAGATTGCGAGATGAGATTGAATCTTGGAAGAAAAAAAGTGGGAAAGAAATTTGTATAAGCGATTAAAATTTCTAAGTTACAATATTGAAAGGAGTAATTTACAAAAGAGATAAGCTTTGTACAACACAAAAATAAATTTGTCCGAATGAAAGAAAACGAACACAACATATAACAATTATGAAGTAAATCTTAAAACGAATCATGTGTAAAGCAACGTCGTGTAATTCAGAGAGATTAAGATTTACGCCGAACGGAGTGAGTGGTCGCGCGGCGTACGATCGAAATCGTAAATCGTCTCGTCTCATAAGTGTTCGTGACATCGATTCCAAGCAGTAAAACCACTTTGAGCCGACAGAACGGCGAGATGTAAATATGACATTGTGCAATACTCCAAGTTGCATCCGAGGGGAAAAAATGCACCGCGGTGATTCATGTAGCCGCACGGATAATCTCGCGTGAGACACTGCGCGGACTGTCAGGGCCGGATAATCAAGTAATTGCCGTTTGGTTTTTAACCCGTCTAAACGAGTCGCGTAAATCTCGTGTTGCACAATTGTGCGATTCGTGTAAAAAAAAAAAAACAATAAAAAAGCCACACAAGGAACTGCAATTTATTCAAACATGATTTGTTGGTAATTATTTTGCCGATGCACGTGAAATGTATCAAGTTACAAGTGTTGGCCAACGCTCGCGCCTGCGCCGTTAATTGATAACGATTTGCACGAGCGCCGAAGAATGATCAATTTATTCTCCTAGGTTTTATTATATACGTACTTTGTGCCATCGCGCGACCTTTGTGTCGCGCTCCAGTCGGGTCGGAATTCGACGTTGGCTTCGTGCGCAACACCTTTCCAGACAAAGAAACTGAGTCCATTGCATCTGAAAACTGAACGAAATATATTTATCAGAATGTTTGCATTATTTCATTTCTCGTGAAAATTTAATTTAATTTAACTCAAAACTTTTCAATTTATTCTTCATTTGATTGTAGTTCAATTTTATTATTTATTTTTTTGTATTTTTTTATGAAGGTTAATCAAAATTATCCTTTTAAGTATTGATTGTTAAAAAATTTTGAATTTCATAATAATAATATTCAAAGATTAACCCAAGATTAAAATTTCAAAAATAGGTTTCTTTCATGACGGGTTGAAAAATTGAAAAAAATGAAAGTTTTGAAAATGAGAATAATTAATTTTTTTACCTGGCTGGAAGAACTGTGAAAGGCATGTTTCTTGCCAAACTTGAGTCTAGGGATGGGACTGCTATAGAGGGACCTGGAGTCGACTGGGAAATCATAGGAGATATTGTCGTCTCGGAAGGAGTCCTCGAGGTCGTACTCTTCGTCATCGAAAATATTTTCATTCCCGCGTGCGCAGAGCGGACAGGTTTCACTGCGAAAAAGACAGGAGTAACATCTCTCGTGGCCGCAGGCGTCGATGAGTCGCCTCTTCTTTCCTTTGTCGAAGGGCATCCCACAGGAAGGACAAGCGGAACCGCTGACCATGCCTGACGACTCGACCAGTGCTCGTATCTGCGCCAAATCTGAAACCGATTGCAAATTCATCTTTAGCATGGTTTCAAATACTGATATCTTTTTACTCTCAAATAAAATAAATAATTCATTTATCAATTCTTAATTAAATAAAATCTATCAATTCAATTTAATTTCATTTAAAAAAAAGACAAATTTTTAAGTGGCAAAACAATTTTTGCCACTTCTTGTTTGAAAAAAGAAACAACTTGATTACATTTTTTATATCATTTTAATTCGACTAATTTCGCGTGTTATCAAGATCTCAGCCGATTGCCATTAATCTTTTTCTCGACTTCCAGTTAATTTGACTACGATACATTTTTGACGGCTTTATTTCGAGTTTCTGCCGGGACAGATGATTCAGATAATCGCTCTGATAAGTCCACTTTTTTCACAAGTGTTTCTTTTTTTATTTGCATAGCGCATTCTCATTAATCGGGATCTTTCGTCGGTGTCACCGATCATTAGCGGAATTGCGCAACGTTTGCGTATCTTGCACGTTTGACACCGAATTCCCGTCACTTCATACTGGCGGCAGAAAACAATCCATAAGATCGTGTAAAATGCAAATCGAGGGCGCGCGGGCTCGGGGATTTTAATTAATTTTAATTGAAACCAGAGCCGATGCTCTGATAAACTTACACACGGCTCTCGACTTCTTGTCCGCCGCGAGAAAAAATCACTTGTACATGCTTCTGATTAAGGCGCGAGGTGCAATAACATAAATTTAATTTTAGTTTGCATCGCGAAAGTTGTTGTATAATTAGGTTAAGCACAAAATTAAACGGATAATACCGTGTTCGTTATTAATCCTGTCTGCGATTTCGCCTTTTAATGCCGTGAAAAATCATTGGAAAACATCAAACTGTATACAGTTAAGTGAATATGTTTTTTTTGCAAATAAAAATTTTTCATTAAAAAAAACTCTTTCGAACATACATTCAACTAAAAAAATTGTAGAAAAAATATTGTAGCAATTGTTTTTGCACTCAGTTAATCAATCAAATTTTGATTCATCAAAAAGTTGTACACAATTTTTTGTTGCGTGCTTAGTCATGAATGCTGTGGAGCTATAAATTAACGATGTTGAAATTGAAAAGTGTTAATGAATTTAAGATCGTGAATGGCTATATGTGCGCGAACGATCGTGATTCGTATATGAGAATTCGCCGGGTTATTTGTCGGTAATGATTTCGTGTTGACACCGTCGACATCAGCTTTCGCTTTAGAGAATCGGGTCGCACGATTTAGCCATCCCGACCGAATCCCTAGCGACAGACAGGTGCGGCTTAACTCCTCGCAGATACCGTAAGCTGGGTCGATGCACTCGAACCGACCTCACGCGGACTCGTCTATATTTGCAAATAAGGAATAAATGCATTTGCACTTTCAAGTTTTTCCCTCTCCGCTCACTGTGCGCTCATAGAAAATTCATTAACGTTTACCTTAACAAATTATACACTTGGGAACTCTCCCCCCATCAAAAACATCAAAATTTTTTAAGACAAAGTTCGAACTATTTTTTTTTTTTTTTCAAGTCAACAATTTTTTTATTAGAATTAAATCTTTTTTACGAATGGACAAGTGTCGAACAAGTTGGTGAAAGAATTTAACACGCCAGATTGAGAAGCAGGGACAAAAAAAGCTGATACTTTTACTAGTCAAGCGGACATCTGTTTGGTAGGCAAAAGTTCACAGTTCTGATGCTTATCTTGGATTAAATTTTATTATTTTTTTATTTTCGACTTGCCTGCTGTACAAACGCGTATCAAGTAACGCGGCAAAAAAGAAAAAAATATGAAATGAACCAAACGAAAGAACTGTCTTAAAGTCGCATTAATTTTTTCATCACGCACAAATAAATATTCATCGCCGGGACCCAAAATTGAACCACCTTAATGAAAATTGATCGTGCAACTAAAGCGGCTCGCACAATTTTTATAATTAATCGCTCCCATAAATTTGCTCTTACACGCAATATCTCCGGTTGGAAATTCGCATTCGACAAGGCTTTGAAAAATAATTACACTTTCGAACATGAGCACCGAAATCGATCCCAAGTGGCTGTGCGAGTTTCTAAGTCGCTTATCAAAACATCGCATCGACATTTTAATAACCAATTATTTTTACAGGCAATTTTGTTTTCGGATGCCGAAAACATAATAGGTTCTAAACCAAAAGCGGCTTGAAAAAAGAGATGATTAATTTAATTACTGAATGGAGAAGAGTTGTGCGCAGCGATGAGTCATCGCCGGTAGTTCACATCGAACCTATTTCAACACGCAAAGGTGATGCACCAGCAGAAAAAGGCGATCCGATACGAAAGCAAGCGGAACGGGTCGCTCTCGCGGTTTCCGCTCTCCGTTTGCCCCGGTTTTGTATACACGCCAGACGAGAAGAGTCGCTTCACCTGTGCACGACTTGCATTTTATCTTGATTTAAAAGTAAACATATACTAACAACATATATGCGATATGATTAATGTACTATATATATATGGTTGCATATATAGTCATATATTTTTCGTTTTTCTAATAATATCGAACAGATATGAAACATATAAAAGATATTAAAGTTTAGATCGATACCTTTTATATTTAGAAGTATATTTTTGAAATATGACATTCTATTTAATATTTTCACCGTTTTCGAATTGATAAATCAACGGCTTGAATAATTTTTACTGTAGTTAAATAAATGAGAGCACAGTCGAGACGGCTAGAATGAAAAATGATTATGCTACCCTCGCTAATTGTAGAATTATGTAAAGTCGAAGCTACTGAACATAATCACAAGTGCGTTACAAAAAAAAGGAACACAAGTGTAATGTAAATTTGCTCATGTTCGAGCAAAAAGATTTGTCGGCACTACAATGTGAGACCTGGTTTCATTCGGATATGCCATTAAATATGGTTAAATGTACATTTCCAGCGCCAAAGACAAGAGCGAGGGAATGGCAAATTGTACTCGCACTGTTAGTCATAATTTTGTGGAGTTATAAAAAAAAACGGGCCATAATTCCGCTTTACTGTATAACTGTAAACCGGAAATTATGCGTTGTAATACAACCCGACAGACGATTGTCATGTTTTCTCACTCGCATTTTTTTATTTTCACTGATGGGAACCTTGTAAACTCAAAATCATAACGACATCAGAAGAGCGCGCAAACATCCGAAAGTTAAGGGTTTTCAATTCACGTTCCCGTGACACAATAATTTAATCGGATGAGAAAAAAAAGAACTAACGAAAAGTTTTATCTTTCAGCCTATCTCGTAAATTTGTTTGACTCCGTTTGATATAGCGAGGTAGCGACAGCTCATCTTGCACACTACAAGTGTTATTTATTTTTCCCCAACGGCTCTCTCACAGCGGTAATTCCGCGGACTCTTACATTTATTCAATACTGATTAAAATCTAATTTCAATTCGAAAGTCATTCATCGGCGTGACACATGATTCACGACGCAATTTATTACACATGGGAATCTCAAAATTTTAGATACAATTTTCATTATCTCCTTCAAAAAGTTTCAAATCAGAATATAATTAATTTTTTTGTTTTGTTTCTTTTTTCTCTCATCCAATTATTCATCACAAACTTGACACAGAATTTATTTAAATGGCCTTGATTTCCGCATCACAATCATTTCAGAAACTCAACAAAACGTTCACGTAGCTGCAACAAATTCTTCGCAACTCGTGATCAGAATGGCTAAACGAAAGACGAAAATAATATCTAACGGGCTGATATGTTTTTTTTTTCGTCCCGCGTCGAGTTCTTTTAATTTTTTTTTTTTTTTAATTTTCTTTTATTTCGCGCACGTCACTTTCGACCGTAATCGAATAAATAATTCCACATCGGGATGGGCAAAAAACTAGCGGGTCCATTGTGCGGCAGTCAAGACTGGACCTCGGAGAATAAATCAAAATTAATAATTCGTCAGCGCGCGTGACGTAACAGATTCAAACGAACTCGGGAGCGACAAAAAGGCGAGAGACAAACTCGGGGAGTTGTGAAACGAATAACTGATGTGAACACAGCGCCAAAATGTCAGTCACGGCTACGGCAACGAAGAATGCCGGATTATCAAATGTCCTCAGACCACGTAACTCAATACGAAACAAAATATCAAATTGATGTGTCGGAATGTTGCGAGACTCAACAGGTTCCATTCAAGTGCAGATAAAGGCCACCCGATGATTTTTCATTCCCCCCCCTCCCCTTTTGAACAATCGCTCGTTATCACTGGACAATTTGATTGCGAAAAATCATCATCATTTTAAAGCAATTGAGGCAAATTTTAAAGTGGTACTAGCGAATTTTCATTATTAATCACATTTACAATTCGAGATATTTAATTTCAAGTTTTGTTAAAATAAAATGCATTACTTTTGATATCTATGTATAATACTAGTTTTTAAATCATAAATTTTTGTATATTGCAAACATAAGGGGAATAAGTAGAAAATCAATTGTTGAGAGTTTATATATTATATATCATTATATATAGGTATGCAGTTAAGTTCTGAGTTCATCAGGAGAGAGAGATGACAATTAGAATTCGAATGATTTAAAATGTTCAAAGAAGAGGGCTTTTAAATGTCTAAAAAGGAAGATTATTTTGGGCCGGTCAAAAGATGCACTTATCTATAATTGAAGCAGATCCGCGTGCGTGTATATTGCGCGGTGTTTTTAGTTTCGTCGAGTCACGTGCGATAATCGTTATTGAGAGCTGTGTGCACGCCGGCAAGAGAAAGTGCCCCGACTCGCCCGGAGAGCTGCGCACGTATATTAAAATCGCTTTTTCGTATCGTAAGTTATTCGCCGACGTAAAAAGGCTTCATTGCAAGTGCAAGTGCAACGAGAGAGATTAATCGAGGATGGAAAAAAAAGAAAAAAGAGAAAAAAGAGAAAAAGAATTACAAAGAAACCAAATCGGGTTGCCGTATCGGCCGAGCATGCGCCCGGGCGACAAGCAAAACGGTTATTAATTGCACGACACTTGTTATTAACGACTTGCCACGAGACCGGACCCCGCTCGGTTTTCAGATAAGTGGCGGCGTTTTTCGTGACGAGCTAATCTCGGCCATCATCACGTCTTCATTTAGTCGCGCGGTGACGATCAAGTTTGCCCGTCGCGCAGATAAGCGTAATCTTGAATTAACAAAAGAGCGTAGTAATTCATGCCCGTATGGGAAATTTGTTGAAATTTCTGGCCCTGCGAATCGTAAATTTTCGTAGTATAATCGTCACGTACGCTAGATAAGCCACTTTCTTATTTCCCTTTGTTTGAATTGTAGAATAATTTTTCCCACTGTATATTTATCTATAAAAAAGATGCTTTTTCTCTCGAACCTGAAACTTTTACGACCCTGGTTTTTCTCGACGATTTACATACCACTAAGTCCTAAAAATTCGATTGAACTCGAAGCAATTTAATTATTTTGTATATTTTATTTTTATTTATTTATTTTTTGTTGCATCGCTAAATATTAATAACATTTTTTATTCGTTTGATACAAAATTATGACTTTCATTTTTATGTTGAAATTCGAGCGAAAAAACAAGTCGGGGACTTTTTATTTCGTCATGTGCATATTAATTTTGTCTCATATTTTTCTGATCGCAACAAATCAAGACGTCACGATTTCTCCGGTCAAAATTTACAGTCCCGCGCGACAGCGTAATAAAAACCGTCACGACACGCTGCCGAGCGTGATTTTTGTGGTTTCGTTTTCGCACGTATCGCTGTATCGGAGGGGAAATCTAGATTTGAGATTTTTGAGCCGAGTCAGAAGTCCGAGACTAGAATGTGTTAATATCACGATGCACGTCGTCCTGCCGACATATCGCACTTGTATATACACGAATCCTCTATACTTTCCTCGACCTGTTTGACGCCAGGTCGACGCTTCCCAGGCTTTCTATGGCATATGATGAGTCGAGTATGAGCATTTGCTTTGCATATATCCTGCATTATTATACATATTTCTTTATACAAATTTTATTCACAATTACAAAAAAATCAAATTTGTATTACATTATTCTAAGCAGTGTACGAATACAAATTTAGATCTCACATAATTAAATTCCTCGCCGAAATTGTCTGATATACTCTTTTTCCTTTTCTATATTTATTTTATAATTTTGTTACTTTTGTTTTCATTATAACTATCTGTCAGTCAACAAGTAGTCGTTATATATATTTGTGATGTCGATACCTCTACGCACATGTGATGTTTTTATACTTTTATTGTTTATTATTTTCTTACACTGTCACTCAATTAGAAAAATCTTATTTAAAAATGTTAGGTATTTCTCATTAATAAAGAAATAATTCCATTTCGTATTGTTGATTCTTAAAATATACCGAAAATTGGATCAGGGAGTGGCATTTTTGTTTTTAAAAAAATATAAAAAAGGTAAAAGTTGAAAACTCGTGAGCAAAACAGTTGGATGTTTTTATGCGCGCCATTTCAAAACTCGTGACCGTGCGAAAATCACCGACATTTGTCTGTCAGCGATATCGTAAAGAACGAAATTATTTATTGTTGCCGCGATCAAGTTGCATATCCGGAAATGAGAAAAATGATCAAATATATTACCGTCAGGACAACTCAATTAAGTATAATATATCTGAATATGGGAAAAGTCGATTTCTTTTTTGCATCAGCGTTGAAACTTAATTTACAACAGTTTCCTGAAATGATTTCATAACTCGCAGAGTCAATTTGTGTAATAAAAATGAGTCTCCGGCGAAGAGAATGAACGTTTGAAAACGTAATCGCAAGAACCAGACACGGTGCGCGCTTTACAATGGAGGCAGACATGCTCGCACGAGAGACGAGTAGCACCACCGCCGCGACCGGTCCTTATAACGCGATTCCGTCAGGATCGAGGCTTGCTCCATTCCGAGAAACCTGCCGAGTTAATGGTCGATGCCTTCGGTCGGAAGTTCGTTAGCTCCGACTCGCCTCGAAGCGTCCAGGAGAAGAAATGAAGCAACGATCGCGTATATCGCACGGCAAAGAAAAGAAATGGAACAAAGATCCGAGTGAAATTCGCCCGACAGATTTCAACAGTCATAATTTATAATTACGCTACTCCTCTTGGGATCAGATAAAAAAAAAGAGGGTAACAGACAACTGTGTTACGATGTTTGAAAAAAAATACAGATTCTGAAAGGGCTTCTTTGTTGACCAAAAAACAGTTTTGCAAAAGACGCTTAGAACGAGGGAAGTTGCGTAATAAAATGTTAGGAGAAATAAAATTTTTTTCGAAAATTTTATCGTTCGGTATCTTTTTATCTCTTGTAACACACTGCCCCACGTTGGACGCCATTAGTGCATGGTGCAGATCTCAGGGCGCAGAAGCACCGTGTTACAATTCTTTATAAAAACTGGAGTTCAAAGATATTTACGGATTTTTAAAATTAAAAACATTTAAAAATTAGTAAAATGATTTTGATCAAGAAAAAGTGAATGATTTATGAAATTTCTTGTGCGTATACGGGTTAATAAATTTCCTCTGTATGAATTCCAACAACAAATCACCGCTTCCTATCAACTAATTCTCGATAAACGAATATAATTTACCATTTTTCATCCGCTCTGCTCTTTCATTTCCCTTCACTTACACTAATTAGAGCTTATCTTTCATTAACTCATTCTCGTTGATAAATTTTAATCGCTTGTTCACCAGCAACAATTTCCTGCAATCAATGTCTCACATTTTTTCGACCACTTTTTTATTCCATATTATATTTCAATTCGCCCAGAATGTTTGTCTTTCCTTTGAATATCAATTGGGGATCTTGCGGTTTGGCGAGCTTGCTCAGCAACTCGCAATTGACGTTTGACGGCCGATTGTTATTAAATCATTGTCGCCCGAGACTTTTGCACACTCGTTGCGCAATGTGCTAATGAAATGGCGAGTGTCGTCGGTCACAGAAAAAATAACAAAAGTGATGATAATGGCGCACAAAAGGCATTTTTTGTAAGCCGACCTTATTATGCTAATCGTCGCCAAACACTATCGGGATAAGTGAAGTCGTTATCTCAATATTATGATGTGCTTCCGACGCTTCGCGAGCGGCGTTTCGAAAACTCATCTTGAGTTTACGCGCCGCATTATGACACCGGCTGTAACGCGACTCCTAATCGAATTTCGCATTTCGCTACCAATTTGCGTTTCGCTTAAATTTTCTAACATGATTGCTTCATAATCTTCAATTTTCTAAACGTGTAATTTAAGTTTATCAAAAACATTGTATAATTCCAAAAACACTTATTTTAGTATTAGCAAACTTTATATAATTTTAAAAACCTTTTCAAAGTTGAAAGAAAACATTTTTTTTATTTATTTTCAATTATGTGGCAGCAGCTAAAAGCTGATAATACATATATTGTAAGCAGGCTAATTTCATGAAGAAACATAATCATTATCATTTAAAAAGTACAAAAAGTAGAAAAGAAAAAAATGAATACAAGGAAAAAAAAAGAAATAAGGTTTAAAAAATGAAATAAAGTAAAGACATGTATTATTTTTCAACGTGATTAATTTTGCATGAATATAATTCAATTAAAAAAGGAAAATGAAAAATCGAGTAAAAAGTAGTAAAATTGATGTATTTTTTAATTGTTCTAGAAAAAAATATCAATGAATTATAATTGTTAAGCCGCGTTCGATAGTAAGTTGAGCGCTCAATCGAGCGTCATGAACACTCGTCATTGTGTCGCGGTAAACAAAATGTCTCATTGTTCCCCGGCTATATTTGTTTAAGAGAGCACGGCATACGAATTGTGCCGCCGGTTACTCCCCGGTCGTCAAGATCAATTTAACGGATCGAACTGCCAACGAAAATAACGACGCGCTCATACGCATATATACTTTTTCAAACAGTTAGATAATGGCTATGAAATTGAATCAACATTTTTACATTTTCATTTTCTCCCACTACTTTTCACTATATTTTTCAATTTGAATTATATAAAACTTTTCCATATTTTTTTATCATCTTTTTAATAACACGGTAAGAGATGAATAACACCGCCGATTGATGATTTCCATTAAAAGTCGGCGTATTAAGTTTCTCCACTTCATATAATTCGTATATATCCTTCGAAAATTACAGGGATTTATAGTTTTACTAAGAAAATGGAAAACGGCAGTCATGATTGAGTCACATGATCACCGCGCACGCTCATTATTTTATTCATTCCATAAAGAGGCGTCCGATTGGATTCGATCTTTGTCAGTATCGTTGATTGCCGTGCGTCACGTCTTATCTCAACACTTTTCTTCGAGCTAAATTCACCATGTAAATTGACACTTCCCCGGCGTTCCTCTCGTCACGCACCAGCATTCCTAGCGTGATCTCGTCCGAATCGCAACGAATGTTACTCGCGTTCTTTTCCCGAGTTTATTTTCCCGGCAGAAAGTGTGTTTCTAATCACGATTTCCTTAAAAGAAAAAAAACCTCGTTCTAATTAATCACACCAGAGGTGACGGGATTAAACAATTTTCAATTGATTGCAAATATATGTTATCGCACAAAAATGGCAGAGCGTATAAGAAGTTAAGTTATGAATAATTCATACCGGACAGGTCTTATCGACTCGAAATTGTTTTGCACATTTCATTATACACGCGGAGACATCCAATTGGTATCACTTTCTAATCAGTTCTAATAATGGACATCACAAAGAGCTCATTCGTCAGAATCCTTATCCGAGAGTGCGGCGTCTCGATTTATTTAACCGCACGAAAAGATTGGTAATCCGTGAGAGTCGCATAAGTCCGGAACACACAATCGTATACGCGCACCTTCCCGTGACATTGGCTAGGAAGCCGGCTTATCTTGAAGCGCAATTTCTTATGAGTTAGAAGCTTTGTTTAATCTTATACCGAGTCTCGAGGACAAATTAACTTGTGTGTACGATCGTATAACATTCATACGATTCCTCGATTGGATTCTATATTTATAGTGGAAACAAATTTTCACTCTCGGATGGAAGAACTTTTTTTTACAATTGACAACACGGAATTGTTTCTTGAGAGTTTAAAATTAGAACGACTAAATTATAAACCGGTAGGCTTGGGTATGTAAAATAGACGCAGGTGCGGACTAGTTTCCAGATTCGAGCTCGTGTCACGATTCATCCGGTCGTATATTTTTAGGTTTTTTATACGGTCATACCAGTTTTTTGTACCGGAAGGAAAATTGGAAAATTTAGTGGGGTGATTAAGAGCACGCTTCTAACGTCAAGGATGAAAAATTGAGTAGCGTTTTTGTTTTAAACACGTGGAGAGATACCATTTTGTCAGAGATAGTAAAAGTATGAATGAAAATAGTCGGTTCGGGGTATCGGAACTCCGTGAATAGAACTAGTCATTTTTACGATTGGTCAGGTGGCTTTCAGAGGCGACTTTTTATTCACCATTTCGCTCTCACTATTTTATACTTTCGTCGTAAAAGTTTCGAAGATTTTTTTCTCATTATTTTTGTTATTGGAATTCTTACGGGTTCATATTAACCGAAAAAAAAACTAAGCCCCGAAGTAAAATTTCAAAAAGCTTATGAGAAACTACAAAAAAAGAGATAAAAAAATTAAACATAAAAAGACGATTACTGAAAAATGGAGAAAAGGCGATGAGGTGTCGCCCGGCACCTGTTACTTTCACGAAAGTTTTTCTCTTAGGATATGAAATCAATTAATTTAACATCCTCAAATTAGCTATACTTAAAAAGCCACGCCGCCGGTTTTGTATTAACCGAAAAATGTTTTTTTAATCTCACACCGACCGAGCCATTGAAGTGCGCGGAGTAAAAAAACTGTAATAGCCGAAAGGTTAACGCTGGAATTATTATGCGCATGAAAGTTCACAACTTGAACTTTCCAACGATGCGGTTTAATTGATGAACGCGAGCCAGATAAAGCCGAAACGAAAGCGATCGGTGTCTCTCGTAATTAGCTCGGTCGAAATTTTTGCTAAACCAATGTCTAAACACGCTGTGACTACGGGGCAGTCGGTGCTTTCGTTCCATTAAATTTGATCGGCTAATAAAGTAGCGAAATAAATTTCGGTGCTTCCCCTTGTGAAATTTTATGATTCATTTGATGGATTTGCTGGTCCAATTTTTTTTCAATTTATTTAATGTATCGTGGATAAAATTTAGATTAAATAGAATAAATTTATTCACGTATTTATATTATTTTTAACTAAACATTGATTTTGAATAAACAATTTTATTATTGCAAAAAATTAAATGATTGCCTTTGAATTCGGTTGCTTTGAATAAAGTACACTCGGTCAGAGAGAAACAACGAACTTCGACATTTCAAATTCTAATCTTCGAATTACATAACTAATTACTTGCTGGATCCCTACGGCTCTTCAACGAATACACATCGCGCTAGCGCCGAGCGAAATAAATATTTCCGCGTTAGTTCCAGTCACTAAACCGCAGATCCCACAATCCGATAGCATTCAGCTATCTAAACTATAATAATCGGCATGAAACTGGCAACCACCAACAAAAAGCCGAGCACTCTGCGGTTCTCACAGAGCCCAAACCCCGTTTTCACGATCCAGCAAGCGCGCATCAGGTACCTGCCGATCCGAACCCTCGCTTTTCCTCCGGAACAACAGGTGACTGAAAAACTAACCGGCCACATTCATTCACACGATCGTCGGTAAAACACGTGCGAAAAAAAGAGAAAATCAAGCCATAAAACTGTCCCGGCACATAAATACTCGCTTTATTCTGGGCGCGAAGTATAAATTTCCTTTAAATATTTGGTCTGTAGGAAAAGTCGAATTTGTAATATATATTTACGATTTGTTTGGCTTGGCCGTGAGAAATCATGAGTCACCGTTGAAAAGTCACGAAATGGGTCAGAATTTTCAATTCCAAAACACTGATCCTTTTAGATGTACAAATTGTTATTCCGGGCTTATCAAACCGGAATTTCAAAACAGGTTTACGTTTCCGGATCTTATCAATCTGTTTATCCTTCTCAGTGATCGTCATACGGATTTTTTTTCACCGAAATCGGTTAAAAATCATTTGACAATCGGTTGAAGATCGGTTCGGAAATCGGTTGAAGATCGGTTTCGGAAATCGGTAAAACTCACCAGCAACAGACACCGATAAATTTTGATTAGATCCTGATATCTTATCGGGTGGCGCCATGACGAGTGAAAACAGAAAGAAAAAAACTGTCAAACTCGCACGATCACTCTCGGAGTTCACACTGAATCGCACACAACTTTGCACTGTATTAGACGACCGGTTCGGACTGCGCACTATCAAGGGCAACCCGCGGGGTTGCCGCGCGGGATCGCGTCATCGTTTCTCGATCGGTCTCGGGGACCAAATGCTGGTCGAGCATCGGCGCGTCTACGCGATTGCCGTGGCACTGATCGAGAGCAAGGGGGGATCGTGGCTCGGCGCTCGAACCGAGACAGCCGATTGGCGCGGCCGTGTCTACCGACTTGGCTCGCTCGGCTCGGCTCGTTCTTTGCTCGCCACGCAAATGCGAGGCATTCGATGGGAAAAAAGAGCTCGCGTACCGAGCTTTTTGCACCGCCAGAAACCGGCGCGGAAAAAAAAGTGAGCCCCCGGTCGGCTTGGGAAAAGGAAACGCATTGTCCGAGTCCGCAACATTGTCCGACCGTCTCATTCCTGGTCCCGCGATTTTGTGCCAACTCTTTTTGTTGTTAATTTAAACGAACAGTTTGAGTGTGTTTCGGTCACACGACCGGTTGAGTTGAATGAAATGCCCTCTCACGGAAGATAAAAATGTTGAACAAGAAGAATCAGGCCAGCATCAACTACATAATTTTCCTTTGAAGTTTTTAAATGATAAAAGAGCTTCAAAGAGTTTACGGATTTGGAGGAAAAAAAAGACGTTCTCGAATGATATACATGTTTTGAGATGAAATAACCAGTGAGAACAGTCATTAGTTCATTTATGAGGGGGGCAATGAAAACTATAAACCGTTTCTGATATGTGCACCGTGCTACGTGAATCATTAAGTTAATGACCGCGAGCAAAATTGTTAATAATCATCGACAAAAGCGGCCATTGGTATTTAGCGTTTTGATGTCCGAAGTGGGTTTAAAAATGCTTCTTACACACCAGTTATGCGAAATCCGTGTTTAAAACCTTTTTACAAACTTTTCACAGTCAAATTACAATATTGAATTGGTTTAATGATTGCACAACGGTGGGTGTAATACTCCGGACTGAAAAAAGTGTAATATAAAATGTGTACAAGCATGGTTATTTAATTGGCGATCAAGACAGATGATTTAGAATTTATAACGTCACTGGTTAATACGTACAGCAAATCGCGGGTTTAATATTAGTTTCAACTTTTAACGATCCACCATAAACATACGTTTACAATCAAAAAGCAACAAATCAGAATCTGAGACGAAGTGCACGACGATTTTGATTGCAAGTTTAAACTTATCATATCTATCTTCACTGCGAGTGCCTGAATAATGTAAATGTAAATAAACAATTTTACGATTCAGTGTAATTCTTGGAAGAAAGTTGACTATATTTTTATATAATTCCCGAGTGCGTGAACACCTAATAAAATATTTCACGTCGGACAAAATGTTATATTCTATAATAAATTAACACGGCGATTAATTTTTATTAACAACAAATCTGGTCGGAAAGTAGAAAAACGTTTGACGGGTTTTAAATCATTTTGTCGACCACATGAGTCATTGTGCATGAGGAACATTGTGCGGAGGTTCGTGTTTGGTATTAGGTCACCGAAGTGACATAATACACGAGGATCGAATTTAGTCGATGGATATAGGCGTGTGAAAAATCAGAACCGAAAATTGGCTCGACTTTTCTTGGAAGACTCTCGACTCCGGTTAGTCTATCCAATTATACGATATCAAATTCTCGAATGGATCTCTAAGTTCAGTGGAGACGACTGTATCGCATCAAAAATTGATATAAATCAATCGGTAAATTCTGACTCAATGACAAATGAAGAAAACATCCGACAAATAAACGAAAGAAACGGCGCTCTCACGAGTCGTATAATTATCCCAGAGCGACAGAAGATATTTTTAATTAACCATTCTTATGAACAAAACATACAACCTCGTTCAAAAAATTTCTCCCGCTCATTTCTTACCGGTACTTAAACATCTTGGACCAAAAAGCCGTTAATATATCGGGGTAATTAATTTTTGACCGCCGCAAAGTACCCCGCCGATCGCGCGCCCAAATTTCATACATTGTTTTCAACGAATTCCTTTTTTTTTTCATTTGAATTCCAATTTTTATCTTTATCCTTTCACCGAACCATCGTTCACTATTTTCTCTTTTCATTTTTTCCTCCCCCCCTCTCAAAAGTGAACCATTGTGTGTACCTCAACGGTCAACAATTTATCTGAAGGAATAAAAAAGAATTGATTTAAATCTTCGATTCGAACTTTCAAAATGCTCATTACGTGACATCTTTGGCATATTATCCGCGGCTGTTGCTCGTCGTCGTGAATCGTCACTGTATCCCACCGGGTGTTATCGCTGACCGTGATCTAGGCTCGCGGAATTTCAATGGAACTCTAAATCGCCGTCTAATTGACAGACGGATCTTGTAAGAGCGTCATTAGAACAATTAATTATAAATTAACAGTGAGGGAATCCGCACTATGTCGTCGGCGCGCCGGTACCGTCGCAAGATGGCCGAGCATTTTAATGCGAGCGATTTTTCGTCCGGCAGTTCGGCTCGTGTGAACGTGAACGAAAGATATGAAAACGTCTAGTCTCTCTGGCCTTTGCGATGGCGCAGCCCAAGAGGCGGTCTTTAAAATGTCCGATTTACCGATCGTTATACCGCTCAGGGCAAGATTTCGAGCAACGCTTACACCTCCAGGTCATAATGACATTTATACACGGTGTCAAGAAAGTTGAACCGAGTTTTTAGAACTTTTCAACACCAGGAGATACGGCAGTGTCTCTGGCCAAGTACAGAAATATTACTAATGACAATGCATATTATGAGACAATAAGTGCCAACTTTTACATTGACAATTTTTCGCATGAACATCGCGTGTCATTGCGTTTCAAAATAGATGTAAACGCGTGAAAATGTATGATATCGCATTTTCATCCATTAAATGCATGATCACGCTTGTACACGCATGATTAAATACACGCATTTGTGAAAATACGTCAACACGCGTGATGCTGTACGAACTTGCGTGTATACACTCTGTAATATGCACGCACACGAATGAAAAATTGCAGTAATGCTCTTACGCATACATTTGCATATTTTTGCTATGTTGAACGACACTTTCGCATATGTATAACTTTAACCCTTTCACAGTTTAAAATTTTTTTAATCATAAGAAGATTCTGAATTTTTTATTTCTGCTATAAAAACTTGGTGTCTACACGCTCATGTTGTTGTTATTATGTCGTGTTGTCGTCGAAAAAATAAAACGGAACACTTTTTTCGTGACGGCTCACGACGCGTAATGGACGCGGTATGGCATCGGTTTCGCTCGGGCATGAGAGACTGCGCGCGCCAAATGCCCGCGCAATAAGATCTCGGGTTTTATCTTCAAGCAGAACGCGGGAAATTCGTATAAGAAACATGACATATAAAATGCATTGTTATGAACCCTAGTTTTGTCATATTCAATCATAATTGAGTTAGTCTACATTCAAATTATATACGGAAAGATGTAATTTTTTCATATCTGACAGCAGAGCTGATTGATAATTGTCAGCTCTCTTTATTTTCTAAAGTTGTAATAATTGTTTAAGTTCGAAATCCCACTTGCAGGGAGCGAGTACCTGAACATCGCATCCATCTTATTTTCCTTCTTCCTTCCAACTTTGGATCAAAATTTTCATCTCATCTCGAATTATCGATTATATAACGATTCTAGGTTGCCGCAAACAAGAAAATCATATATAGTATGCATGTCAAGTTTTTGCTTGTGATTAAAGGAAATAATTTTTATAGTTTTTTTTTCCACAATACTATTCTTTATATTCAATGTTCTTAAGAGTTAAGTTAATACGGTAATTATGGGATTGGTTATTGTCTATTTGAACTAAAACCTTGCGTAATACCGTGAGAATCAGCAATAATGAACTTTGTCCTGTCATTCAAATAAAATATTTTACATTTCATTTCAGTTGAGTAAAAAATTAGTTAAAAAAGATTAAAAATTTTTCTTTAATTTTCAACAATTCAAGAGGTACAATAGAAATTGTTTGATAACTTTAAATTGTTGTGGCACTGAGATTGTTGTGTGTATGCAAAATTAAGATGTAAAATAGATAAAGGAAGATAATTTTATTTAGCAGAATGATTTTTCAATTTCCTATAATTGAAATACAAAAGTTGAAAGGAACAAATAAAAGTTCAGTGTTCACTCTTTTGAATAGTGCCATAATCGTTTTGCACAGGACACGTGTTACGAGAAAAATATGTACCTATGTGCATCAACCTGGCGTTCAGTATATAAATGTGATCGTGACGAGTCAAATGCCACGATTCGTCCGTGCAGCAACAACCCAACGAGTCACTGGCAACACGCACACAACGAACAATTATTCTCAACTTATACAAAATAAGATAAACGCCACAGTGGCATTACCTAGATAATCACTTTTTGCAATTGAGTATAATAATGATAATCCACATGGTATTTCCACTTTTTCTCTCAAACGACAATTTGAATATTTCTAAAAGTATAAAGAATCAAAGTTGGAAAACAAAATTTTCCACTTTCCATCGTTAATGAATAAAAAAATCAGTCCAATTTTGACATTTTTGAAAAATTTTGGAGCAATTTGTAAGAAGCTAATCCGTTTGCATGTTGAAAATGGTGTTTATGAATAAACCTTGGTAGACAAAAATTATACACTTCCAACATTTTGCACGCTCTATTAATTTTCCTGCTGCGAGACAGTCTGACGCTATAGGGCGATGGAAAATAAGTCGCTCACTTGGAATAAAAATGGTTCTTTTGTTAATTCGGAAAAATGAACCGGTAATATTAATGATTGGCGAACGAAAATCATGATCATCTCTGTCGTGCAATTTGAACATGTTGACCGGGTCATCGCATAAATATTATTCACGAATAGGGAGAGTGAAAAAACGCTAATTCAAATCGCTTGATGGGAAACGCGATAAAGGAAAGCGAACATGGCCCCTCTAGGTGTTGGAATTATATACGACAACGTGTAATACGCCAATGATATCTTCTTTAACACGTATTTGCGATCAGAGAGTCGTGGCTCGATTGATTGATACATCCATAAATCGACAAGTACAGCGAACAAGAGGATAAGCCAATGTTCTCGTTTAGCGGAAAGGATCATACGTTGTCAATACAGCTCATAAGTCAACCGCATATTCATTTCAAATTTCGATCTGATGGACTTTCGAAAAAAATTAATTTGAAATGATAATTACATTTGACGAAAGGAAATAAAATGAAGAACATCAACATGATTAAAATCAAATTAATTTTTTTCCTCGTCCATTAGTGTAGAATAATAACAAAAAAAAAAACAGTTTGTTTTTCTATCAGCTGAACTTTCTTTCTTGAGTTATTTTCGTACCGAATGTTTATTAGTGGAAATAAGAAAGGTTCCGCGAGACAAGTGTCGCTGGAAATCCTCAACAAACAGCGGAATAGTTTCGCAAAGTTTATTTTCCTGGCCAGACAAACGAGCGTCGGGTTAAAATACATTTTGCCCACGCAGTTTCTCTCATTCCCACTGCAGTTTACCGTCAAACCGAAAAACTGAATCGAAGTCATAAGTTTCACTTTCAGCGACCAGACGCTATGACGTTATATTATTGGCGTGACGTCACACAGCTGCGACTTTTTGTTCCAAAGAGAAACGGAACCTTGTCAATCATTCCAATTTGCATTCCTGATCAACTTCCTCAGCTTCTTCGTCCTAAGAAAACAGACATTATTCAGAACGTCCAAAGGTTCAATCTATATTTTGAAAATAAAAAAAATTTACTTTACAAAAAATCTATCTGCCTAATTTTATTTTTCTCATAAAAAGATTTTCTTCAACTGAGGAAGTTTACCATTTTGGCATATGATTTTGAAATTCATTGTTAAACGAATTGTAAAAACAAGTGTCTTATAAATGAAGAAACTTTTTTTTTACTATTTTTACTTTTTTTGAAACTTAAGATACACTGCTTGGTGTGTTTTAATGGAAATTTTTTTCACAAAAAAAAGATGTTTGTAGTTGTTTCTTTGTGCAGCAATTGCGCAGAATTTTCACAAGAGACCCACGCAGTCTGGCGCGTAAGGGGTTACGCACTAACAGGTGGACCCGCGACTTCTGTCACAAGTCTTGTTTTTCCAGTCACGCTACCGGTCAAGCTGCCCACGTGTTTGCCTCGACCTACGCAAATGAGCTATCAATCGATAACCATTTCCACACTCGCGAACCCGAATCCCGAAATCGTTCTCACGATATTCCAATCCCGATATATAATCAGTCCGATTTCAAAAGCGAGATTAGAATACATTTTCAATTACATTTTTTTCAGTTTTGTAATTAACCATCGGCGAATAAATTAAAAGTAAAAGTCGCGCGCAGCCATTTGTCGCACGTCCCTTTTTTTCCGTGTCCCTGACAATAAATTACCATAAAAACGTATTAATATTTACGAAACACCTGTCATCCCGAATACAGTCGGAGTTGTCTGCAAAAAAACGTTAGGTGGAAGGAAGACGTATGAATCTTTAGCGTTTCTTATATTCAGCTTGCGAAATTCGGTTCTACCAATTTAACCGGTAATTCTGAAACTTGTTCGTTCTCCGTTACGCAACATTGTCGAGCGCGTTTTCATTGTTGAATGATCATTTTCATCTTGCAGGGAAAAAAATGATTTATCATAAAATGCCCGACGAAGCGGAATATAAATTGCCTTGTAAAAGAAAACAAAGTTGTTAATCAAATGTGCACGCTCATGCACCGGAGCCGAGTGGTGAATGCGTTTTAGAAAGATCATATATAGTTGTCCACCTATGAGATCCCACAACCGAGATAATATAACCGTTAATGATTGGTGACGTGAAAGCCTGAAAATGTACATCAATGACGGTGAAAAATGATGATGCCCCGACAAGCAAAGGCATTTAAAACCGAGTGTACATTTTCTGTATCCCGAAATTTTATACCTCCAAGCATAACCAATAACAATTAAACAATTCGGACCGCGGAACAAAAAAGAGTTTTACACACGTTCCAATCACCAGCTGGCGATCGCTGACCGCAGGCCGGTTGCAAAAGGCGCACTTTTCTGCGGCACAGCACATGTCAGCGCTCATTACTCATGGCGTACCGAATATTCCGTAACGCGCAAATTGCGTCACAGCTTCGAGATCCCGACCTTCGCTTTTGAGAAATATGCCTGATGCATTTATGGTCCAGAGACTTTCGGCCCGTAAAAAGGTGTAATAACCTCAGGTGTCGCCTCTCAGCGGATGTTGGTGGGCGAACCGGGATGTATCTCATGATGTGAATAACGCCAATGCACATGTCACTAATTATCAGCGTAAAATTAAAAAATAATTACAAATGCAATTTTAAAATAACAATTAAAAATTAAAAAAAAAAGAATGTAACTTTTTTAATTTTTGTTTTGAATTTGTACTGTTGTTCTATTTGTTTATTTACTTAGTATTTTTAATCGTTTGTTTATTTATTTTTTGAGATTTTTTTGATTTCTGAAAGTAAATAAAAACGAGTTGTTTGTCCGAAAGGTGACCGCGTATATCATCCGGTTGTTCACCAAAGACAATAGAAAGGCATGGGTACAAAAAAATCGCACGCGAAAACGGTATTGAAATATTGTTGAAAACGTTTCCTCTTGCAGGCAATTTATGAACTTTCACTCATTTTTTGCGCTATTTTATGTTACAGTAAATGGTTTATAGCTCGCCGGTGATCGTAAAGTGCGCGTAAGCTTTTAATTTATGAACTTAAGAAATGTATAAGCCACGCCGCAAGAGGGGGTAATCTGTAAATCAAACACAAATGTCCGGTAGCCGCAGTACCGTTCGGATTAATTTTTAAACTGTAATTAAAATCACAAGCAAGGAACGATGCGTATTAAAGATAAAAAAATACATTCTCACAACTTCGGTGAATCGTTTTTTATTTTCACATGAAAAATAATGAGATTATAAAGTATAAAATGAAAGGAAGAGAGCGAGGCACTTGTATTCAAATGAAAAGTTGTTCTGATGCATGATATGGCAGGTTTGAATTTGATATTATTTGTTAGAAGCACGCCAATAAGAATAACATATTGATCGAGTGCTGAAAGCAGCTTCTTCCGTGCCATAAATCAAAATAGGAGAATCAAACGGAATCGCATTCGAACCGGGAAGTGCGAGATAAGGGCCCACCGATGTTAATCCAATCGACCGTTTGCCATTACACGTACACTCATGCATAAATAATCCTTCGAATTGATTCCAGAGTGCCATTTTCCAAATTATTTCTTTTTTTATCGCTCCATTCATATATGAAATTTATGCAGACCTTTCTTGCTGGGTTATAAAAGTCTTATCAATTTAATTTACTTGATTAATTGATCGTGAAAACGAATATTTGTTTAGAAGTCTTTCCTAAAAGGCAAGAACAAATTTATTTTACTTAAAAAAAAGTTGAACAAAAAAATAAATAAGAAAGTAAAACCAACGAACGTTTAAATTGGTTGCAAATCATTTAAATAGAAATATGATTGGGACTGGAGATAAAAACCGTTGATTAAACAAATAGAATCGGACGTTGGAAAAATGTCATGACAAGTTGAAATGAAAAGGACTAGACAATGAAATCATAATCGTCAATTGAGCGTCAATGAATTCGTTCCACGCCGTTTCTCATAGTCATAAAAGGAGGCGGTGCTCGAAATAATAACGATCAGATTGTTAGTTTGTTGGATTCAATATCAGACGGATGTCTTAACCAGTAAATTGACCAGGGTCCAATTGAGTTTAGGAGTTCCCGGTTAGCCAGTGACGTGAAATCATTCCGGACGATTGTCTGCACGCGATTATTCGCGCCCACGTTGTCGCTACGTGGTCGTCGCTTCTGCTTGTACGTCGCTGCGTTTTTCAGTCGCACAGTCAGGTACTAGAGAATCTCGAGCGCAGACTCTCTGGAATGGACCGATGCGCGCGCAACCCGCCGGAATGCTACCAAAAATTACGCACGCTACTCGTTCCAGCTAAGACGCTCCAAATTAGTTTCAGGAAATTAGACATCAGAGAGCACAAGGGAACACTTTTTGTCGTACCCCCCCTTGGTTCAGGAGAACTGATTTTTTGAGTGCATCACGAAAAAGTTTGTTTTATTTTTTTTTTGTTCAATTTTTAGTCAGACTTAAATTTAAATCGTGAGTTAGAAAAATTTTAATGGTCGTTCATTTCCGGTGTTTGGAGAGATCCATCCGGAAGTAGAATGAAAAATGATCAAGAAAATCAGAGAGCTATGATGTTACTATTTCACAGAATGAAATAACAAATCGCAGCAGAATTAAATTGAATTTTTGAAGTGAATTTTTCATTTATCAACATTTTATCTTTAAGCGTCATGTTTTCACACTTTGGTATATTACGTCACAAGTAACGTCTGAGATTGTGCAATTCTTGGACGACCATTTTTGTACGGCTTTCGATCGAGTCTTGAAACGAAATCACGAAAACCTCGAACTCCCGGCCACTTCCTTGTTCGTCTAGACACGTTTGTGCTAAAACGATGACTAACTTGAATGTGTAATAATAACGATCATAATTCGCGTGATGGCAAACTCATGTACACCCACAGCTTCGCTCGAGAAAGTCGGCGAGGAATTTTTGTTTCGCGCTGTGCATATAGTTATCCGTATCAAAACATTTCTCGCCTTATTAATGCGACCTCAAAGGAGTTCAAAAATCTGCCCTGCCTGCAAAACAAACAGTCCAAGATTGGAACAAAAAAAAAGTAAAATAACAAAAACCAAACGGATAGTTTTCGAAATCAGAGAAATCCTTTGACAGAAAATTGTGGTTTTTCGTATTCCTGCATGTTTTTATAGTAAAACTTTGAAATGTCAGAATTATATTTCAACAACTTTTATGACACAAGTGTTTATTTGAACCGTCGCATTGAAATTGCACATACAAGGCACTCAAAATGCGCGAGCGCTCAATCCCGCGAGCGTGGGTGTGTGCGATCATCAAATCCCGAGATCATCGTCGCAAGGCCACCGTGATTTTATTCATAAAAGGGAGGAATGAAAAGTGGCCACTGATAATGGCGAAAACGTGCCATTCGTAAGATGAAAAAACGCGCGCAATTTATGACGCCCATTCGGTGGGACTGATTTTTTTTGGTCCGGCAGGTAAAGTGACTTGTAATATGCGACTTTATTGTTCAATTTATTCGTATTTGGGTGCGAACGTGACCGTAAACAGGCTTATTTATCGCATCTTTCGTTAATGTTAATTTTTCGTCTTTTTTGTCTTACCGATTCTAGTGTTTCCAGAAAGGACATCAAAATTACGTCCATTATCTAACCGGTGGGTTCAGAGGCCTTTTTTTCGACTCACAATCGTTTCTTGATATCCAAAGGCTACGACTGACCCACTTTTGAGATTCGGACTTCAAAATTCCATTATTTTATCATTAGTTGTAAAGTGTATTCTTCGGTCAGATAAGGCAACTATATTTTATTACACTCAAAGTGCGTTTTAGTGTCCAAGCTAAAATTCACCATGAATTATTTATCATAAACAAGTTTATGTTGTTGACAAAATAACCTATTGTTTTTTTATTACAATTTTACAAATAACCAACAAATTTTTCTTTATGTTTAACCAGATGAAAAATTTAATTTTTTTCCAGCTCCAAAAATGGATGCTCGACTCTGGAAAAATAATCTTGAATGAAAACTCGATCGCGATAGCCTGAGCGGAAATCATTGACAGATGTCAGCGAATTTTATTGATGGAAGATACATCACGCAAACTATACACAACTCATTCGCGAGCTTCATACTTTATTAAGACCATTGCTCAATTCATAATCGCTATTTTTAAATCCCGAGATTCTATAAACATACACCGGTCGCGATGTGAAATTACCATAATTCGCATTTCTCCTCATTTGCAAGTTTCAAGATGGCAGTAAGGAAACATTTAACACTCCATCGACAGACGTACAAATTGTCCAGATGTGAGGGCGGGTAGGGGAAGTACGTTTTTTTCGCATTATCTTAAAAGTTCAGCGTGTCCGTTGATCCGCGGGCGTCACGCCCATTGGTTTTGTTTCTTCGTCTCATTTCAGAGCCGAGAGTTTCAAGCCAACATGCGCGCATTAGTGTAACCATCCGGGCGCAACTGAACAAGCATATCAATCTAGAAATAACAATGACATCACACTCCGGCGGTCGCGCGTGCGAAAAAGTGTATCATTGAAAATTTCTCCGTGAGTTATTAGTTTCTAAACGAGCGCAATCGTTAGCGCAGGATCTCGGTGCACGTGGGAGCACATGCATATGCATAAGCGAAAAACGGCCGATCTCGCTGGGGCCCGCAGGCGGACCTGTCGCGCACTCTCCGCGAGCCCCTCGAATCCATATAGGTATCACGCGTGCACATCGCTCTCGTGTACGTGTAATACGGCAGGTTCGCCCACACCATGTCTCCCACGCAATCTCTTCTGAAGGCGACGCTGGATAAATATTTGGCCAAATCACGTTTCCTTTTCGGACTCTTGCACGTGCTTCATTCATCGGTTTTGTCTATGACGAAACCTCGTTTACTATATTCAAACATATATGTGACATATAATTTTATATATATGAAATATATTATGTTATATCAAATATATAACGCTTATGTTTTTGAATGGACTCATATATTTTTCCATATATGTAATTAGAAAATATATGTTTTAAGAAATATATATATGTTAGTTATGTATGTAGTTAATATATAAATATATGTATAAAAAGTATGCATGGTTGCATATAATGTTATACAATTTCTTGTAAAACAGATCTAATCAGACCTGAGCAACACTTAAAATGTATCCGATCACACCTGGAAAGACGGTCAGGGAATAATTAATCTCCTGGCTGTAAAAGTCGGCGATTGAAACAACTGAATGTTTATCGCTATCTGCGATATGCAAATGATTGTTTATAGTAGGTAAATTAGTGTCGGTTTTTTTGTTCGATTTGCGAGGTGATGGCGGATATTCGAGAAGGCACGAGTAATAATGCGCATGCCCGGGTTTGAGTCTGGGTAGACAGTTTTGTTTATTAAAGAGTTATTATACATTGTAATTTATGGTAATAGGTTTTTCATTTTTTTTTCCTCCACTCGTCAAGTCGAGTGCTTTACATGTCATGCAAAAGTCTTCAGGTCTTGAAAAATGGGCAAGGAGTCTGTTTTAAAATTGGTTTAAAATTGTTTAAAAAATAAATGGTTGGAAACAATTGGTCATATTGAAACATGTTGCGAAATGAAGGATTTTGAATCCTCCATTCGGGAAATGGATTTACCTATCAAGGATCTCGTAATATCGGCATCTTATCTCTCTGCGACTGTTTTTTTTCCTCCGAAGCTGCAAATAGGAAACTGCGAGGTATATGGAAAACAGATAGAACCTGATAAAATCAGATATGTTTCTAACCGCGAACGCGGGAATAATGCCGCTCAAAAATGCGCCGGCTCATTGCTTTCTATAAAATATATTTTCAACGGCAATAATTCTTCGCCACTCTAATGGCCTCCTCTCGCTTCCCGAACGATTTTCAGGTTTAATAATCCGATAAACGTTAGATATTTATTCGCTTGCCGAGATGGCTGTAAGTTATTAATTTTCCATTTTTTGTTTTCGTTCAAACCAACCGACACCACACTTTTACAGCAACCCCGCACGTTTAAACTTTCAAAATGTTCGAGCAAAAAGTTCATCATTATTTTCATTTCATATTCAATTTATTTTATTTCAATTTACGAATAATTAGAAAGCAAATTGGTGTACCGGAATCAAAATGTTCCAATTAACATTCTTTAATTGCCACGAGTGTGAACAATTTTTATTTTCACGGTGACGAAGAAAAAAAAACTGGCGAATTGACTTGAAAGTTGTCTGTGCACGTTCCGTCACATTGCGACACATATTCTGGTTCATTCATTCGACTGGTCGTTGATTAGAACCTCTTTCATTCACTAGATACATTTTGATCGTACACGCAAGTTCAACTAAAAACTCGCCAGACAGAGAAAATAAACTTTTCTCTTAGGCAAACCTCCCCCCGCACCCCCACATCCTTTGATGATAAATATCCAATCGTGGGCCTGATTTCTCGTTTCCGCTATGTTCGATAACATTTTTTCCCACTCTAAAATTTTTTCTCTTCAATTAAACAAAAATCATTTTCCTTTTTACTATTTTTTCTTTTCAAATTTTTTTTCGATTTTGTCAGAAGGTGTTTTATAAAAAAAAAAACTTGTTCTTCTTAACCTTTCATAATCTATTTTGATTTAAAAGTTCAAAAAAATTATAACGAAAGATTATTTATTATTGACAGGGTCACTGATTTCGATATCGAGTCATAATTCTCAATGGAACAGATTTTACTATCGTTTACGATGTTTACGTTGGTTGTTCATTTTTACGTCCCGGGAGGGAAAAACCGGGGAGAAAATATATGAGGGAAAAGAATAGAGCATAGTGTGTGATCAGACGGCGCCAAGAAGATAAAGTTTATCAAGAGATGGCGATGGCAACAAGTGTTTCGACATCTGCAAAAACGCAATTAGTCAATGGCAAATTAAAAATGCCTTATCAATGCCAAAATTGATACTTTTGAAATCAATATTGTAGTTTAAAAATCAATACGTTCAAAATTAACTATTAAATTTACTATTATTTTATTTACTCAAGAAAAAATTGATTTTTGAAAGATGACGATTTTTAAATGCTTTTATTTTTGATCTCTCCATTATTCTGATGAGGAAAAACAAGCATCAAATAAAACTGCAAGCCAAAACGGGACGTCTTTTAATGTCAAGTGGTTACAAAGCGTAAAATGATTTTAAATTCAAATAAACAAGCTGAATGGTTCGGCGATCGTTGTTTTTGGCTCAGACAACACCGAATTCGTGGCCCGGTTCTTAAAACTCACCGGACGATACTTTCCATTCAGTGAATCATGCTTGTCCCAGCCAACGCAACGGTGTTAATCATTTCATTAAGGATTAGCCTGGCGTGTTTGACGTTGCTACCGTTTTATCATCGTGACGCAATGAAACGCTCGATTATAATAAGGCATTGTAACCGCTGTTGACTTAATTTCAAGAAACGCGTACCGGATAGGCTCTAAGAGGTTTTGCAACCGAGAGCAATTATTGTGCCCCGACTCTGTTCGGTAAACAATTTGATCGCGATAAACATGAGTTGTTTGCAACTCGGATTCTTTCTTTTCTACGCTGATTTATTATCAGATATATTTATAACTTCAATTGTTCTAATTCATGATTCAATTAAAATTTAATTGTTATCATTAAATACTGGAGAAAAAAGTGGTTACCTAAAAAATATGTATCCCGTTATCAGAAACGTTGAAAATAATAACAAAAATGGGCATAATTGAAATTTTAATTTACTACTAATTACAATCGAGCGTAACTTTTGAACTGGTATTAATTTAATCAAGCTTCTAACTTGTCTAATTACTTTATAAGTTACGCAAACATTTCACTTATTTCGAATATCGTCGTGATTAAAACCGAGTAAGCTCGAAAACTATACGGTGCAAGAAGACCCCGTTACTCCGCTGGTGCACGCTAAATTCGCAAAGACGAGTGTGTCCGTGAGTTACGAATTTCTTGCATGCAACCGCCGGTTTTTTCTTGCAAATCTGCAAGTGCTAATTGACTGTTTCGTGCTCCTATGAGCCTATCGTATTTCATTCCAATTGAATCATTAATTCTGCCAGCCGGATGGGATGCGAAAATAAGTGAAAATTTTTGTTTTAACCTTATTTATGTACGGTCAACTTATACAGAATCAAGTTTAAAATTTCTTGTTTGAGAAACGTTGAAAATTAACTTTGGTAACTTCGGGGGACTCTTACCGGTCGTCGATATCTAAGCCGCTGAGAATTACCGATATTTGGTACACGCAAATTTGTAAAATTACAATTTGTTTGTTTGACAGATGCTAAGTTCAATTGTTTTTCATTTTAATTTCTTTTCTTTTATTTTTTATTTCTCATATTTGGTAAAAGTATTTTGATGTGGGAAATTTTCACTTACCGTTGATGTAAACCTCAGCATTGACCAGAGTTTCTTCATCGTCGGTATCCGGACTGAGGGATACCGGAGTAAAAACCACTGAATCCCTTGACCTCATTCCGGTCTTTGCGATTTGCTTGTAACGATGAAAAATATTTCTATCGTAACATATTCCTCGGACATTCACTGGCCGGTACCTCTGCAAAGATCGAATTCATTTAATTAATCGATTTTAATCATGATTGAAAGTTTCAAACCTCCAAAATTAAGACATAAGAAAAAGTAAAACAAAAAAATTACGTTTCTTAATCGAAAATAAATCAGCTAATTATAATTCGACAATTATCAATTTCTCAAATCGATATCGATCAATGGAACTTTTTTTTTCCATCGTGAGGAGGCTCGGTTTGTAATATTATATATGGTCCTTTTACAAAGTCAACCTCTTTTTTATTTCTCCTTCTCAGACACAACATCAGTACATGTACTTTTCGGTTGATTCGCGTCGCGACAGAGACTTTCTTTTGGAAACAAAATCATAACGATTAATCTGTTTCCCATTTGTGATTTAGTGCGTCTGCAAGGTCCCACTGTTAAAACACTGGCGCTGAGCTGTGCCGGATAAGTGCCCTTGGCTGATATCCAAACGCGCTTTATAATCATTTGTCGGTTCCTCTTTAAGTGTCGAGGTTCCCAGTCGACATTGCCTCTTGAAAATTGGTCACTCCTCAAATATTGAAAAATTGTTGTGGCCGCCGTAATGATAGGCCTCGGATATTCATTAGCTCGCCGAATATTATTTCCCCACATTTTTCATATCGCGATACCGAAGAGAAAGTTTTGTTTTCATAAAGAAACTGTTTGAAAAAGAAGACACACTTAGGAATGTTTATTCATTTAAAAAAAAATTTTTTTCTATTCATTTGCAACTTATTAAACATTTTTATATCATGAAAAGTATTTAACTTTAAATTATCTAAATACTGGTCCAATTAAAAAATGCAACTTTATATGTTATTCTTATGAGAAGAGTAGTAAAATCAAGCAAAATTAATTATTAAAAAAATTATTTTTATGTATTTTTTTTTTTTTTTGCGCTCTCTAAATTTAAATAAGTGAAAAATTTACTATTCAAAGTCTTCCACTTTTTGCAAAAAGTAAAAATTCACGTATGCAAATTTAGAGAGAGATAACTCATGAAGAGATATTAATAGAATTCAATGAAAAATATTAAGACAATCCATTAGTGGAAAAAAGAAAGGTGCAATTGTTTAAAATCGTTCATCTACAAGCTCCCGATGGTCGTTGCGGGGGGTCTAAAAACACGCATTAGTCTGGAACACTTGAGAGGGAGCATTGCACTCCTCGGAGTTCGTGCCGAATCCGACCGAATGAGTTGAAAAATAAAAAGTAAACGATTCCGACGACGTCCGCCGAAATCCGATAAAAATCCTCCAACATTTTTTATTTCTCGATGCAAATATAGATTTACTGATCCTAGGACCAAAATCGACCCTGCTCAACAAAAAGAATCTCAACTATCAGATTCACAAAATGTTGAAAAATGACTTATTTTATGAAACTTGAGATAACTTTCGTAATTCGAGATTATCCGGAGGGAGGAGAGTTTGTCGTTTTTTCATCTCCTGATTGTTTTTTCCGTGTACGAGAAAAATGACAAGAAAAATCTATAAAAGTAAAGTTGCGATGACATACGGCCTGTTAGGGATAATTTTAAGACGTGTTTTCGTCACATCTTTAGCTTGTTAGTTTGGAGAACATTGAATGGGTGTATTTGTGACAGAGAAAAAAAGCAACTTTTTGGAATATTCATCAGTGATAAATGATTTTTGATAATTGTACGAAAATAAACTCGAACATTTTTTCTCACATCCAAACGTGCAATTTTCTCAACTACAAACAAAATTAAAATAAAATTTTGTGACTGGAAACAAAGTGTTCTCAATTTGTGAGTTGCACAGTTAAACATCGGGATAAAAGAAAAGTGAAAACTTTCTGATGGCTTTTCATTTATGCAGATCCGAGTCTTCGTGAAAACGCGCCTGTAGGACAATCACTGCACGAATGCATCTATTCTGAGCGGTGTGTTGTCTCTCGGCGAGACGGTAGACGATGTTCTGCGAAGCCAAGGACTACAAGAAATAAAGAACTGGAGCAAAGACTATATAGTCCGAAATCAGAATCGCTTAGATTTATCGTCTTTATATCCCGCGCCTTTTGTGCCCTCGCATTTTCTGACGTCTGCAAGATTTATCTCGTCTATAAGGTTTACATCATCCATCCCTCCAAGGAACATATACTTTTTGTCATCAAAAAATTGTCGACGAAAATTTACAAATTCGCGTTGCAAGACAATTTTTAGCAAATCCAGAGTGGGATCCGGTTGTAAATTTTCGCCGGAACAAAAGTCCACGATTGATTTTCAGTCAAAGATCTTCTCTACACGGAGAAAAAAGTTATAGTAAAAATTACTAAACGCATTTAGTAAAAAATTAATAGTAAATTTTACTGCACGAAAAGTATTTTCTACTGAACGGAT